>PVKP010005718.1:11454-87673 GCA_004027715.1 Plecturocebus donacophilus | reverse complement strand
GTTGAAACTTGTGCATGCTTCGCAAAGTTCTCGTGTTGTGTTTTTCAGCTCCATCAATTGACTTATGTTCTTCTCTAAGTTGTCCATTCTCGTTAACATTTCGTTAAATCTTCTTTCAACGTTCTTAGTTTCTTTGCATTGGGTTAGAACATGTTCTTTTAGCTCACAGAAGATTCTTATTATCCACCTTCTGAAGCCTGATTCTGTGATTTCATCACACTCATCCTCCATCAAGCCTTGTTCTCTTGCTGATGAGGAGCTGTGATCCCCTGTAGGAGGAGAGGCATTCTGATTTCGGGTGTTCTCAGCCTTTTTGCACTGATTTCTTCCCATTTTTGTGGATTTATCCACCTGTCGTCTTTGTAATTGCCGACTTTGAGATTGGGTCTCTGAGTGGACGTCCGCCTTGTTGGTGATGAAGTTTTTTCTGTTTCTTAGTTTTCCTTCGGGGGGCGCTCCTTCCCCATAGAGCTGGGCCTTCCCGGGTTCAGCTGTGCTTCTCAGTCCTCAGCGCTTCCAATTGTTCTCCTTGTGGGGATGGGACCAGCCGGGCCCGACTAAAAGGGCACCACCCAGTCCCGCACACTCCGCACTGAGAAGCGTTGCGCCGGCCAAAAAGTCGCGCTGGCGACCTGCGTGGCTCCCTCTCCGGGAATCTCCCAGTCCGTGGGCATCAAATATTCGTCTGCATTTGCGGCGTCCACTCGCTCTCTGCGCCCTCACCGCAAGCCACAATCCCGAGCTGCTGCTACGCGGTCATTTTGGATCTCTCTCAGAACCCTAAAGTTTTAAGTGCCTTTAGCATGACTACAGACCCTGAATAAAATAAGAAAGCAATGAGCTGGTGTAAATTTAACTCATAGATCTAAATGTTAGTATATCTAAAATGACCATAGTCTTTTTCAGACCCAGCTGAGTAGCATTTTAGAAATAAAAGAATATTAACTCAAATAATTTCTACTTAAATTCTTAAAATGTATATTTACTGAGTATTTTTCAAAAATAAGAGAAAACAATTTCAATATTTGAATGCAATACATATTCACTTTTAAATTCATTCAACCAATATTTATTGAACACCTAGTAGTCTATGCCAAAGTTAAAAAGTGTGAGACTTTATTTCATGTTTACCTAGTTAAGGAGACAGAAATTAAATAAAGTAAACAAATGCATATTTAATAGTCTCAGGTAATTATACCTTCAGGTCATTTGGTCATAAAACTGGGCATCTATGATCACTAAATTGTAATCCAAGTCACTCACTGATATGGTTTGGCTGTGTCCCCACCCAAATCTCATCTTGAATTATAGCTCCCTAAATTCCCAGGTATTGTGGAAGAAATCTGGTGGGAGATAATTGAATCATAGGGCTGGTTTCCCCCATACTGTTCTTGTGATAGTTATCTGAGGGTTTTATAATGGTTTCCCCTTTTTTGCTTGGCTTTCATTCTCTCTTGTCTGTCACCACATAAGACGTGCCTTCCATCTTCTACCAGGATTGTGAGGCCTCCCCAGTCATGTGGAACTTTGAGTCCATTAAATCTCTTTTCCTTTATAAATTATTCAGTCTCAGGTATGTCTTTATCAGCAGCATGAGAACAGACTAATACACTCACTGATTTTAAGATTTTGAACTAAACATAGAATTTGATCTTTAGAAAAGTTTATCCCAAGTCAGGGATTTCAAACTTCAACATTTGGTATGATGTGCGTTTTTTGTCTCCTACCAACCAATATGAGTCACATTTTAGATGAAAAATGGACTCTAACAGGCAGCTTAAACATTACAGGTTGCTGATTGGTTCTCAGCAATGCAATTCTTACAAGTGCCACTTTCTCAAGAAGGCAATTTGAGAAATGATTTTCCAATGCCATCTGCCCGAAGCACCTGAAGACATTCGTGCTGAGCTATTTCATAAGGAAAATGCAGGATGAAAAAGGCAGTGAGCTAAGGCACGTTCCTGGAATGTTCTGCAAACGCTGGTGCACCAAGCTGATAGATGACTGTCATCTGCCACCAGGGCTCATTTGTGCAAAAGGTTCTCTTCCTAGTTGATTTAATTTTTGTTAATTCAGCAACTTCCTGGGGGAAATTTGCGGTGTGTGCATTTTCCTTACAACAGCGGCAATCCCTCCAGAGCATTTTCTTGGAATCCAAGACTAACAAAAGTAATCCAGATTGCCTTTCATGCAGCAAACAATTTACCAGAAAACCACACATGTGCACAGAGCATAAAAGCCCTCCTATTGAAACTGACATTGTTCAGAAGAAGAGTAACTTTAAATCCCTAACTGAAGGTGAACTGGGTCAGGAATTGAGCAAGTTAGCACTGCCAAGGGACTCAAGACTCTTCCAGGGAAGTTTCAAATACATTTTCTGAGATTCCCATGAGTAGACATTTTGCTTAATGTACCCTGAATTTACTATATCTCTGAACTATTTTCCCTAGAATAGTAAATGTGAGAAATAATGAAATAAGAAATGAAGGTTCCACATCAGTAATATTATATTTTGTCATTATTTTAATTGATATCTAACACTTAGCTTACCATGTTGATTGAAGGAGGGAAAATACTTCAGTTTAGTCATCACTGATAAAATTTAACTGAGAACACTTAGCAGGCATAAAATCTATACATCAAATAAGAAATGAAATAATTATAGGCAATTCTTCTCCATAAGTTACCTCCTGGTTATTGGCTGATCTTTATGAAACATATAAATTCCATGGAGTATGTGATCCTACTTATGGAAGAATTGAGATAAGGAATGTATCATTCATATAGCTAACTCCACTGATGTAATTGCATGAAACTAGCACTTCTTAAGCAACAACATTTTATTTATAAAATGTAGATAAAACATACTTTTTAGAAAGTTAAAAATATCATTCCCAAGTTTCCTCTGGTGGTCCTTGATTATTATGAAGCAACATTCATCTCATTTCTCTGTTCGCAAAGGTATTTTAAGACCAACAAGACCAGGGGGCAGAAAACTATATTTCAAACCTAGGCTCTGCTTGTTGTTGTAAATAAAGTTTTATTGGAACATAGACACACTCATTGATTTACATTTTATTTACAGTGTCTTTTGAGTGCCACATCAGCAGAATTGAATAGTTGCACTAGAGATAGTGTGACTCCCAAAATATTTACTGGCTGGCCTTTTAAGAAAAAGTTTTTCATACCAGAACTGGCCCAATCCCCTCATTTAGTGATGAGGAGGTTGAGGTCCACATAAATTCAGAGAGAGCCACCCTAGAACAAAGCAAAAACTTTATTCAAAAAATAATCCAGGAAGGACACGGTGGCCCATGCCTGTAATTCCAGCACTTTTGGAGGCTGAGAAGGGTGTATTGCTTGAGAACAGGAGTTTGAGACCAGCCTGGTAAACATGGGGGAAACCTTGTCTCTACAAAAAATAAATTTTAAAAAAATTAGTCAGGCATACTAGTACCTACCTGTAGTACCAGCTACTTGGAAGACTGAGGTGGGAGGATCACCTGAGCCCAGGAGATTGAGGCTGCAGTGAGCCATGATCACACTACTGCACTCCAGTATGGGCAACAGAGTGAGACCCTGGCTCAAAAAAATAAATAAATAAATTCCAAGGCAACCTTTTGAATTTGATAGTTGGCTAGAACTGCAATTTTATGTAAAATGATTGGTTTTCACTGGTGCCTTTCAAAGAAGGTAAAATGAAATATTAATATACTTCTTTTAGTGTAACAGGTAAAAAGAATGGTGATCTACTACTCTTTGCATTATTGTTATAGCAAGTAGATTAGATAAACATCAACGTGGATAAGATGTTAGTACATATGTGAGTTTATCAAACACATTCTATAGTATTGCATCTGAGGGGGAAATAGTGTCTTTCCTTAGTGCATACGACCACATAAGAAGTATGAATGCAACTGATAACACAGAACAGGGGCTGGCAAACTACAGCCCGAGGGCCAGATTTGCTTGCTGCCTGATTTTATACAGCCTACAAGCTAAAAATGATTCTTACATTTGTAAATAGTGTTCCAAAAGAAAAATCAAAAGAAGAATATTTCATGATATGTGAAGTGTATAGAAATTCAAATTTTAGTGTCCATACATACAGTTTTACTAACATGTAGCCATGTGCACTGTGTATCATGTATGGATTGCCCACTGTGACTTTTGTGCTAAAATGGTGCAGCTATTAGTGACAGAGAGTGGCCTAAAAAGCCCAAAATCTGATAATAGAGCTTTTTGCAGAAAAAAGTTTGTTGACCCCTCATCTAGAAGCACTTGTGTCTCTCCTGGTGCTTGACAAGTCTTGTCTTTCAAAGCTCTGAACGCATAAAGTTAAAACAGAGGCTTGCTTTGTTCTTGTTATAAAAATATAACTTCAGTTCTCAGCAGCTTCTCAAAAGGCCACATGCTTCTGACCTTGTGTCCCTGTGTATTGCCGTTGTCTAGTTCAGACCCTCTCCCTAAGCCCTCAAAAGAGTTATTTTTCTTTGCACAGCTCAATGCAATTGCACAAGAACCTTGTCTGATAATAACCTGTCCCACGGATGTTGGGTAGGAGCTTAATGATGGTTGATTTAAATTGAAGTAAATGAGCACAAAATGAATATAATCAGTGAAATGACTCCCATTTGATTAGATAAGCAGAAAGCCTGAATTCTGCCATTCCTTTCCAAATGAGTTGTGGAAGTATAATTCATGCTAATCAAATGGTATAGTCCTGACCTATGACACGAGAGTGTTTGGAAAAGACTTTAATCCATTTACACAATGTCTGCATAAGTAAAGAAGATAGCTATATTAGTCAGGAATCTCCAGATAAACAGAATTGATATAAGATCTATATATCTCCAATAAAGATATACATATTAAGATGTGTCTGTGTATGTGCATGTGTGTAGTCAACCTCTATAATTGCATAAGCCAATTCTTTAAAATAAGTCTCTCCTGACATAGAGAGATACAGGTATAGATAGTCCAGTAAATATATACATGATATATATAATCTGTGCACACACACATATACACAGAGAGAGAGAGAGAGGAGAGAGACAGAGACTTATTATAAGAAATTGGTTCATGCAATTATAAAGGCTGAAAAGTCCAAAACCTATAGAAACTCTAACTGATCTCCCAGTTGGAGTCCTAAACTGGCAGGTGGCTGCATAACCAGAAAGAGTCTATGCCCCAGTTAGAAAGCCGACAGGCAGGAGAATTCTCTGCTACTCGGGAGAGGTCAGTCTTTGTACTTTTCAGCTGTTTGACTGATTATACAAGGTCCAGCCACATTGGTAAGGACAATCTGCTTTAGTCAGTCATCAATGTAAATGTTAATCTCATCCTAAAACACCCTCCCACCAAAGGTTAAATTCTGGAGGGAATGAATACCTAATTTTCCACAATGTGTTTATTATGCATTGCATGACTGTACCGAAGTATCTCATATGCCCCATAGTTATATACGCCTACTATGTACCCACAAGAATTAATAGTAAAAGACCTAAAACACCTTCCAAGAAGTACTCAATAAGTTTGACTACAAGTCTGGGCACCCTGTGGCCTAGTTAAGATGACACATGAAATTACCCAGCCCAAGCGACTTGAGTAACCAATGACTCATACTTTCAGAGTCCAAGGACACTACAGATACACAATAGATAATCTCTAAGCTTAGAAATGCAACAGTCCTGATGGAAAAATAGAACAGGCTTGAAAGGAGGCCTTAGCCGTTTCAGAGCTTAATATACATGAAGTCCCTCACACTGCCAAGCTTGCCAGACTGTGTGGGAAATCAACACCAAAGCCCAGAAGTCATTATCTTTGTTATTACTCAAGCCCATGAAACAAATAAACCTACTCCACTTTCTGAGTGTATTTCATCCTCTGCCCAGGGTTAAAAAAAATTAATTTACATTTTATTTAGGCAATAAATCTGCTAATAAAGGTGTGAAACTTAAATTCTATAAGAAAGCTATGCAAAATATTAAGACCTTAAGGACTCTTCCAATATTAGTTTTCTCACTTTTCCATTCTCATAAAGGCTTTTTTGTTAACACACTTTGTCAAGTGTTTCAGTATGGATTGTTTATTATTATTTATTTATGTTTACAATCCTAACCCTCCTAATTATTTCTACTTCCTGAAATGTTCCACGTGGACCTGATTCAGCACATCAAAGTAAAACTCATGGTTTTTAGAGTATGTACCTTTAACTTCATTTTTTTTTTTTGATATGTCTGAACATCCAGTTACACTTACTAGGTTAAAAGGAGGATAAACACTCACTCAGGAGGCTGAGATGGGAGGATCGCCTGAGCCCAGAAGTTGGAAGCTGCAGTGAACCATGATTGCGCCACTGCATTACAGCCTGGGCAATAGAGCAAGATCATATCTCAAAAAAAAATTTTTTAAGTGAATAAATTTTTGTTCCCAAGTCAACGAGGAAGAGAAGGCTATTCAGAAAATAAAGGAAAGGGAAAAAAATATGAGTAAAGGAAAATGGAAAAGAGAAGATGGATGGAAAATGCAGGGAAGGAAAAGCAAAAGTATTTTTGTGATTTCCTCTCAAAAACCTATAAACTCAGTCTAATTCTGGGAAAAACATCTGATTCATATCAATTGAGGGGCATTTTACAAAACATCTGATCCTCTAACTGTCCCCATAACTGTCAAGATCACCAATAAAGAGTCTGAAAAATTGTCCCAACCAAAAGAGCCCAAGAAAACATGACAAATAATGCAATATGTTACCCTGGATGAGATCCTGGAACAGAAAAGAGACATTAGATAAAAATGGAAGGGAAATCCGAATAAGAAGTGGACTTTAGTTAACACTAACGTGTCAACCTTGGTTTATTAAAATTTCGATAAATTTACCAAATGTTCACAATAGGGGAAGTAGGGTTTGCAGGATATGGAAACTCTCTGTACTACCACTCATTGTAATTTTTCAGTAATTCTAAAACTACCCTAAAATCTTAAGTTTATTCTTAAAAGTAAAACAGAATAAGAAGAAAACTAAAATTAGTTGAACTGCTACTATTATTCCAGGGGGATAATGCCATTAGCCTCATTTTGTGGAAGGTAACAATTTACCTTGGGAATTATCTTGGGTAACTTTTGTAACATCCTGCAAAGGGATAACCATTCTTTCCTCTATTGTAGACGAAAAGAAAACAAAACAAAAGAACAACTGAAGCTGAAAGAAGGAATCTTTGCTCAAGGCCAAAGAGGTAAAATACTCAGCTCTTCCTACTTCCACTCTCATCTTCTCTCGACCATACAAAGTATAGAAATAATTATTGTAATCTATCTATTAGAGTAATTGCAATGTTAATTAAATTTCAGACCAAGGATATTAAAGCAGCTCAAATGCCATTCCTTTTTACCAAGAGACTACAATTTGCACAACCAAGGAAAACTTTAGAGAACCACTCAAAACATCATATAATTACATACTAAGATGTACTAAGTGATAAGACTGCCAACGATTGTTACTTTGGAATCACACACCCTAAAACAATCAGTGTAAGTCAAAAGGTAACTGAACGGTAAGCGGGAAGATGTCTTAAAACCAGAACTGATTTCCTCACTGAATTGTTCATGCCTAAAGAGAGGTGGTTCTTAAAATTGTGGAGCTATGTTACCCTCCCCCAAATGAGAAGGCTACGAGTATGTCAGTATTTTCTCAGTGATTTGCTTTGAACTTATCTGTGCAGAATCATCCGCAATGCTCATTAACAGTGCTGGGAGTTGGATATGCCACAGTGAATTTCCTGATTTTCTAATTCATTGGCGATTATTAGCTAAGGAGCTACTTGCAGACAATAATACAAATTTGAAGTATGACAGTCTGGGAATGGAAACATCACAGAAAAATAAGACTGTTTTATTATATGTCTCTTTTTCTCCATATAGGAAGGTAGTCCCTGAGAATAGTACTGTAACTGTGATTTTTTTAAAGCCATCACAAATAGTTTTGAAAAAAGACAAGTGGCTCTCAAAGACAAATAGCTAGAAGCCTTCACTAATGACTTTAGGATTTCACTTTTTGGACAAAAGAGAATGGAAAGTACAAGGCACTATTTAAAATTTAATTCTAATAACAACTCCCAGAAGCCAATACTAATTCCAACCCATCTCCAGCCCTGTCTGTCTCACAAGATGATGAATCACCAATAAAATGATAACTTTGATTCAATGTGCTCTATTTAATATGGCAGGAAAACGTGCTGGTACAATCTTGAATTATTTGCAGTCATAAGAGTAGAAAGAAAATGTCTCAATGTCCTTACATGAAATGGAATATTCAAATAATCAGGCCATCTATTCTCAAAGTATAGAGAATGTATGCTATTTTTTAATTTTAAATCATACTAATTTTAATAAATGAGTGAGGACAAAAGTGAGCTAATTTTATGTCGAGATAGGTAAACAAGATCCTTATAGATATGGATGTATATGTAAATATAGGCATAGATACAGATGGAAATAGGCCATTTCCATGACCAAACTCAGGCTCTCTCTATACATAAGACACTAGACACACAGCATTTCAGTGGGTGGTGAAAATTACTACCAAATGCCTGTAAATGAACACTTGCATAATACTCTGGTTTCACGCTCACTCATTTATATGTCTATCTTGTCCTCCAGAATGGCAAGAGGGAAATTGCCAAATATCATGTTAACATCTAGACAAGTTATATCCAGGGGTTTTAATAAAACTGGCTTGGTAGGAACATACTTTGAGCATACCCATTGAGCCTCTGGAAATTGCGATTTCATTTACTATGGGCTTATAAGACATTTGTTAGGTGATCTATTCTAGAACACTGAGGATTATTGTCAAATTTCATAGTCTGTAATTTCCAGAATGTTATCCTCTTTTAAGAAAAAGAAAGAAAGGGGATTATATTTACTCATCTCTTATCTCTCAGTAGTTCTCTTGTCAACCATCATTAATCAATAACTACTACCAAATATTCTCCATTCTGGAGATAGAATTCATCTGAGTTTGAATTTATTTTAAGAGCTTTGTCCTCTCATTGTTTCTTCACCTGTCAAAGCCTTAAATCTCTGTCACCTCTATTTGCTTTCACCTTTAAAATGTAAAGGTCATTTTCTTTGGTGTAGAAATAGAAGAAGAAAGTCAGTATTTGAAAGACCCATGAACTCTCTTTACAGCTGCTAACATCTCACCTGCTCTCCGAAATGGGTGTGGGTTTTCTTGGTCTTCATACCCAAAAGCTACCACCAAAATACTTTTTAGCTTTCCTTAGCATTTTCCATAAGCCTGCAATTCAATGTTCTTGACATTCCTTTACTGTGATCTGATCACTGCATATTTTAAAATGTTATTTTGATTGTCAGTGTCAGGGAACATGTTGAATTGCCACACGCTCTCCCAGCCCTGAGAACTCTACTACTCCTGTTAGCATAAACCATGGTATAATCATTTTCATCTTCTTAATAATAAAAAATCCCTGCTACTTTTACTGCTTCCCTTTATAGCAAAATTTATATATTTTTAGAATATTTTAAACTTTTTATTGTGAAAAATATCAAATAAAGAAAAAGTAAACAGAGTGGTTTCTTGAGCACCCCCCAAATCCATCACCACACCTCAGTGCTATCCATATTCTGCCATTCTCTATGATCGATAGCTCTACCCATTCCTAAACCACATGCAATTATTATTTTTACAGTGCTTTTTAAACAATAAACTGTGCAGTGCTAAAACACACAAAAAATAAATGCATAATGTTAACAAACAGCTACACCTCCATAATCCACAACCTTGTTACCATATAGATCATTTTCATCCCTTTTACCTCTTCCCAGTTAATCTTCCAGCAAGAGGCAACCACAGTTCTGATACGGTTTTTCTTCTGTTGGTTTTGCCTGCTCTAGCAGTTCACGTCAATGGAGCCATACAGTGCAAGCTCTCTGTTATCAAGTTTATTTTTACTCATCACCATGTCTGTGAGCTTTATAAGTATTGTTGATGTGTCAGTTGTTTGTCCCTTCTGATTACTGAATGGGAATGCACTGTAGGAATATAAAAAACAGTTCATTTACCCACTTTCCTTTTGCATATTTCAGTAGCGTCCAGGCTTCAGCAATTGTAAATACAGATGTTATGATCATTCCTGTAGTTGCTTTTCATAAACTCCTAGGCATGAAATCGTGAGGTCAAAAGGTAGGTGCATATTTACTTCTATAAAGAATTTTCCAACAATATTGTTGGACCTTTTTTTTTTTGAGACAGAGTCTCACTCTGTCACCCAGGCTGGAGTACTGTGGCATTATCTAGGCTCACTGTAACCTCCAACTCTCAGGTTCAAGCAATTCTTCTGCTTCAGCCTCCCGAGTAGCTGTAACTACAGGCACATGCTACCACGCCCAGCTAATTTTTGAATTTTTATTAGAGACGGGGTTTCACCATGTTGGTCAGGCTGGTCTTGAACTCCTGACCTCAGGTGATCTGCCTGCCTCAGCCTCCCAAAGTGCTGAGATGACAGGCGTGAGCCACCACAACCACACCCAGCCTGTTGGACCATTTTATACTTCCACCACCAATACATGAGAGCTTCACAAATACTTTGTTCTCAACTTTAAAAAAAAAAATTAGCCATTCTGGTTGCTATACAAATGGCATATTGTCTTGTTTTTAATTTGCATTTCCCTGATGACTAAGACGTTGAAGACATTTTCATATGTCTATCAGCAATTTGTGTAACACCTCTTATTTTAAAATATTGTTTTGAACTAATGTTAGACTTACCCCAAAGTTATAAGAATAATATTGTTCTTATCTCACACCCCAATGTAAACATCTTACATAATCATAATATAGTTATCAAGCATAGGAAATTAACATTGGTAGAATGTTAAACTAGATCTTACTTGATTCAATGTATGTATCTTTGTAGGTAAAAATTTCTATGGCTCCAAAAATACAATATGAAAAGGCATACATTGAGTAATCTCTTACCTGCTATCCCTTTCCTCCATTTCTGGCCTCCCCATTCTATATGCTTCCAATGTTTATTCAAACATGAATATATATTATTACTTCCCTCTTCTTAAGCAAAAACTGGCATACTGTATATACTCTTTTTCTGTTCCTCACTTTTTCTTTGTAACAGCTTTCTGGAGATTTTACACATCAGTACATAAAGCACTTTCTCATCCTTTTTACAGCTGCACATTATTTCACTGTCAGGATATACTCTGGTTTATGTAACCACATGTATTCTTAAAGGTTCCTCCATCTTCAGATTTATTAGAGTGATTTTTTATGATGGTGGTGTCAGAATTGCATCTCATTTAAGAATTTCCAATCAGATTGTAATCCCAGCACTTTGGTAGGCAGAGGCAGAAGGATCACTTGAGCCCAGGAGTTGGAGAGCAGCCTGAACAGCATAGCAAATCCTTGTTGCCACAAAAGAAAAGAAAAGAAAAAAAAATTAGCCTGGTGTGGTTGCAAGCCTGTAGTCTCAGCTATTTGGGAGGCTGAGGCAGGAGGATCCACTGAGCCCAGGAGGTTGTAGTGAGCATGATTATGCCATTGCACTCCAGCATAGGCAACAGAGTAAGACACTATCTGAAAAATATTATTATTATTGGTTTCTAATCAGAGGACCCTAACCACATAAATTCTGGTGTGAAGTTCACGTAGTTAACCTCATTAAGCTTTGGTTGTCATGAACTCTGAAACAGGGCCCCTCATGGCAAAAACCTCAGTTCATTCACAGCGAGCTGCTGAACTCCAGAGACAAGGACTCCACGGACAAGGGGAGGGTGGCCCTGCGGACTGCTACCAGAAGCAGAATGCCTCGTGAAGACCCCAGCCCACCTGGTGAACATGTTAATACACACTGGCTCCAATATCAGAAGGTTCTAGACACAAGAGGACAGAACCTCCTACCTCCAGGAACTGTTTACATATCTACCTGGCCTCTAAAATGGAGAAGGTCCTCTCTTCCTCACCTCCCACTTACCCTAGGCAGATCTCACCAAGCAGCTCAGACACATGCAGAGGAATGGGGTTCATAGCCTCTAGTACAGAGTCCAATCTCCTAGCACCCTTGAAGATGTCCGGCATGTGGAGTGTCAGGTAGTTCTTGTCATCTGCTTTCCTTCTCCAACAGGACCTACACCAAGCTTCAGCAAGAGTTTTGGAGCTCAGTTTACCTGTTCTAGTTCACCATGACTTGGAGGAAATTCCTTAACCTCACTTATTCCCTATCGTCCACCTTTATATCAAGGTAAACTATTTCATGAAGTCCTTGTGAGCCACTTTTCCTTTTTGAAGAGCTCACAAATCATACTGTAACACATCTGTTCTAGAGTCCTTTGGTGAATTGTTTTGAACTCACCAGGATAGATTTCTATAGTGATTCCCCATTGACGAAAGGATAAAAGTCAGTCTCCATTGCAGAAAGGCATATGCTGTAACTCTATAAACCTCTTAAAGATGTAAAATTATGTAACTTAAGAGTGCACATCTATGTTATAAAAGTATAAAGACATGAATAAGAGTGCTAAACATCCATTCAGGAGAGTGCCCATATCTAGGGTGGAAAAGGAGGGAAATGAAATCAGGGAAGGGTATTTAAAAAAGGAGGGCTTCAGTTAATACACAGCACTAAATAAAAGAGAGAGCCTCCTCCTCCATTGTTCTCCAAAAATAAAAATATTTAGCTGCGAGCCCTAGTTTGGTCACATGGTTCCCATGCATGGGGTAGACTGGCTGAACCTGCCTGGCACAGCAGCCAGCATTCACATGATTCTAAGATGTTACAGATGGCATTTTCTGGACTAACACTGCTACCAAAAAAAACACGTCAGCAGCACAAAAGTTTTTGTTAGTAAAAGTAAGCATAAGCCAAATTTTACCTTCAAATTCCATCAACAGCTGAAGAATTGGAACTATTTTTAATTTAAGTTTGATGTCGTGAATATAAGCATGGGAATAATATACTATTCACAAGTTGGTGGGAAATAAGACTTAAAATACACTGTTTTGTGGAGTAGTCAGGGGAGAAGTTGCATTCCTACTGTTTTTCTATTTATTTAATCTTGGGAATGTAGGCTTTCTTACTCCCCTCTAAGTATTTAAGTTGAAACAAAGAAAACCATTTTTCAGTCTAAATGGATTAAACTTACATCCTGTTTTTCTCCAAATGTGCAAATGACTGGAACAATTCGATTAACACATATTTGGAGAGGTTGAAATAAAAATTGTTTACTAAGAGAACACTTACAAAGCCTTAAAAATTAAGGCTTTGTCACTCATAAAGTCTTAACTTGTGGATGTGCCATTTGTATATTGATGGAATTACTGCACATTCTATATTGTCTTCTGTTAGTTACTTTATTCTAAAAGTTACTTTATTTCTAAAACAAAGAATGTAGGAAAGAAGTAAAGAAAGAAAAAGAAGGAGAGAAGGAGGAATGAAGAATGGAAGGAAGAAAAAAAGGAAGGAAGGAAGGGAGGAAAGGAGAGAAGGAGGGAGGGAGAATAAAAAATTTACTTTATCTACTATTTAATATACCCTTATGAAATATAGTATGGTGGTTGAGTGGTTGGGTATTGTTTGCTGTTTCTGAACCACTGTTATTTTATTTATTTATCTGAGATATAAATCAAGACTAAGATAATTAGTTCCTTATTTAAGCTGTCATGTCAAATGCCCTAACAGTATGCACAGATTTACTCTACGAACGTTTATTGGGCATCCTTTATCTGGCTGGCTGTTTAAAGCCATTGAGAATCCAAGGTAGAATGAGGCATGGAACAAGTACTAAAGAAGATTTGGGTTGGGATTACAGGCGTGAGTCACTATGCCCAGGCCCTATTCATATTGACTAGTTGTTGGCAAAGATGGGAAGGTGGATAATGAGCTCCACTCTCAAAAATGAGATGAGCAGAGTGATGAAGCTTAGGGAATAGAGTTACAACAGTTGAATCTCATTTTTAAAAGTATGTATGGATAATATGTTTTCTTGATTCTTTCTAGAAAACTTACATTTCAAAAAAAAATTCCTTTGTTCTGGGCTAGTTTGGGATTTCTTTCAAAGAAGAGCAGGGAGGGGAGCAGATCACAGAGTCAGCAGTTGATGTCTTGTTAGGATTTTCTATTTTGTGCAGGGTATTTGTGGGGCAAAAGGTGGCATACTAAAATGGAGTAAGTAATTGAGATTTAGTGAAGAACGACTTACAGATGTGCAGGAAGCCGGCTTGTGAGGGTAAGAAAACACATGGGGAATGTGGAGCACCCTAAGTTTAGGGACTGGGGAGCCATTCTTATCCTGGGTCTGAAGGATCAAGGGGAGAGAGCAGGTACCAGAATTAGAAACAGCCTCCTTCAGCTCTGGAATGCAGCCCGCAGCGGGGTGCGATCTCCTAGGCAGACAGCACAGAGGACACAGAGCACGGCTTCACTCCCAGCGCACCTTTAGATACTGGCTCACCCAGATAGTTCAGCTGACAGAAAGCAAAGGACAAGGGATCCGTTAATGATGTCCTTTGTAGGTTGGCCGAGAGCTAGCTGGAGAAGCGTTCAGAGGAGATCTGAGATGGAGAATGTCCAGAAAAACATTCCGGTAATGAGGGAGATTGCCGAGACTCCATTGTTCCCACTAAGCACCATGAAGATCCAGCTGCAATTTTTAACTAAGATGTCCCTAAGGAGACCGCACCTTGAGCAGCAGAGATCCCACCAAGAGGAGTTTGATCTATGGCTCATGTATTATTTTTCTTCCACATTAGGCTCAAAGCAAGATGTTCATTTGCTTTCATTTATCCCTAGCACTTATTAGAGCAGTGACTGTGCATCACGGGTGTTCAAAAAATAGCTACTAAGTCATCTGGCAAGAATTCAGAAATATCCATGTGAGACAATTAGACACAAGGGCAGATACTGTTTAACAGTGAGTATTTTGTTCTAATTGCATCTCCATGGTGCTGAGACTTGCTCACACAGAACCTAGTTCTGTAAACTCAAGTTAAATAATGTGCAGTTACAATGGAATCACAGCAGCCTGCCCCAGTTCGCAGGAGGATGGAAGCATCAGTCAATGGTTAAAACTTGTCAGTTCTAAGTTTTTCCAAAAGCTTTTCTCAAGTCACAGGAATTTGCTACTGCCTGTCTACTTGTAAAAGACAAACCACTCTCAAAGAAGCAAATAAATAGCCTCAGGAAAAATTCAGAACCAGCCTGTTATAGATAAGCACATCTGCGGGTGAGCTTTGGGACTGCATATAGAACATGGTCATATTTTATGACAGAATTTCTCTTCAATAATTTCATGAAATTAAAATATCAACATCCCACCATGCACCACCAAGAATGTTATGAACTTCAGTCTCTCTGTCTGCTGAAAACAGCTGTGCACCACTTTCAGGACTCATGTCAGGGTGTCTGAATGTTATTTTTTCATGTTCCTTTGATCCTGATAGCTCTTAGGTGGGGTATAAATCAAGAATGTGATACCCACAGACCCTTGAGGAAATGTGCTGCATCTTCCCTGAATTTCTCCCAAGCAAGAAGATTTTGATTGGGATTACAGGCATGAGTCACTGTGCCCAGCCCACTGTGACCAGTTATTGGCAAAGATGGGAAGGTAGATAATGAATTCCACTCTCAAAAATGAGATGAATAGAGTGATGAGGCTTAGGGAATAGCTACCAACCCCATCAGAATGACTAAGTCAAAATAGTGACAATGAAAAATCAGTGGGGTTCTTTTCATTCATTCAACAAATGAGTAGATTACATGACTATTTTAGAAGGTCACAAACATTATAGGGGAACATAACACAGGGTGAAGAGGCAAGATTTATTTTTAAGACTTTCTACTGCAGAAAACTGAAACTGGATCCCTTCCTTACACCTTATACAAAAATAAACTCAAAATGGATTAAAGACTTAAATGTAAAACCCAAAACCGTAAAAAACCTAATAGAAAGCCTAGGCAATACCAATCAGGACATAGGCATGGGCAAAGATTTCCTGATAAAAATGTCAAAAGCAATTGCAACAAAAGCCAAAATGGGATCTAATTAAACTAAAACACTTCTGCACAGCAAAAGAAACTAGCATCAGAGTCAAAAGCCTACCTACAGAATGGGAAAAATTTTTACAATCTACCCGTCTGACAAAGGTCTAACATCCAGAATCTAAAAGGATCATAAACAAATCTACAAGAAAAAAACAACTGCATCAAAAAGTGGACAAAGGATATGAACAGACACGTCTCAAAAGAAGATATTTATGCGGCCAAAAAACATAGGAAAAAAAGGTCAGCATCGCTGATCATTATAGACATGCAAATCAAAACAACAATGAGATACCATCTCACACCAGTCAGAATGATGATTATTAAAAAGTCAAGAAGCAATAGAGACTGGTGAAGCTGCAGAGAAATTAGAGCACTTTTACACTGTTGGTGAGAATGTAAATTAGTTCAATCATTGTGGAAGACAGTGTGGTGATTCCTCAAGAATCTAGAACCAGAAATGACATTTGAACCAGTAATCCCATTACTGGGTATATATCCAAAGGAATATTAATCATTTTACTATAAAGACACATGCATGTGTGTGTTTATTGCAGCACTATTTACAATAGCAAAGACATGGAACCAACTCAAATGCCCATCAATGATAGACTGAATAAAGAAAATGTGGTACATATACACTATGGTATGCTATGCAGCCATAAAAATGAATGAGATCATGTCCTTTGTAGAGACGTGGATGGAGCTGTAAACCATCATCTTCAGCAAACTAACACAGGAACAAAAAACTAATCACTGCATATTCTCACTCATAAGTGGGAGTGAAACAATGAGAACACTTGGACACAGGAAGAGGAACAACACACACTGGGGCCAGTTGGGAGGGGTGGGGGCGAGGGGAGGGAGAGCACTAGGACAAATAGCTAATGCATGCAGGGCTTAACACTCAGATGACGGGTTGATAGGTGCAGCAAACCACCATGGCACATGTATACATATGTAACAAACCTACACGTTCTGCACTTGTATCCCAGAACTTAAAGTAAAATAAAAATAAAAACCAGAAAAGAAAAAGCAGGTAAAAGCAGATGGAAAAAAAAAAAAAAACAGCTTTCTATTTTTAGGTTGTAGTAAATCTTTCTAATTTATTAGTGTGTTTTTATTTTAATTTTATTTTTTAGATGGAGACTCAGTCACCCAGGCTGGAGTGCAGTGGCATGATCTTGGCTCACTGCAACAACCACCTTCCAGGTTCAAGCAATTCTCCTGCCTCAGCCTCCCGCATAGCTGGGATCACAGGTGTGCTCCCCCACACCCGACTAATTTTTGTATTTTTTGTAGAGATGGAGTTTTGCCATGCTGGCCAGGCTGGTCTTGAACTCCTGACCTCAGGTGATCTGCCCGCCTCACCCACAAGGTGGTGGGATTACAGGTGTCAGTCACCACGGCCAGCCTATTTGTATGTTTTTAATTACCCTTGCAATTGTTTTTATTTAACCTCAAGTAGAAAACCCTTTAAGAAAAACAGTGTGGTGTGTTTTCATGACACCACGTCTGAGGCAAATCCATTCTGCATTCTGCTAGGGCCAGGGTGTGTGGGGACACCAAGGACATAGAATGAGATTTTGCAGCTTTAAAAAATTTTCTCCATGTTTAACAATTTCATACTTTTATAAATATGAAATATTTTATAAAGAGAGAGAAAAGAAGACCAAGCTGTCTAGGTCCTGTGGCTTGGAAGCCAATTGGAGCAGAGAAGTGGTCCTGGAATTTTAACTCTGAAATCAGCTCTGTCCAAATGAATTTTCTAAGATAAATGTTCTCCATCTGACCTTTGCAATATGATAGCTCCAAGCTAGTATAATATTCTCCTAAACTAAATAGTATAATTATTCTCCTAGCTAGTATAATATAACCAAATAATATTCTTATTCAGTTGACAGCTACTAGCCACATGTGGCTATTGGGCAGATGACAGGTGGCTCATGCAACCGAAGAACTGATTCTCACATTTATTTATTTTTAATTAATTTAAATTGAAATGGCCACATGTGGTCAGTGGCTATCGTATTAAAGACCACAGATCCATATAATCTCTCCTGCCACTTTTGGAATGTGGGAGTTTGTTTCTGGCGTACAATGCCGTTTTTATGATTATTGTATATTTCATAAGGAATCAACAGATCAACCAATCTGATTGCAATCCAATGCACTTCAGTTTCATTCAATTTGATTAAACAGTGTGTATTGATCAACTAGCTTATGTCAAGTATAATGCTAAGCACTGGAGACCTAAAGACGAAGGAGTCTTTGTCCTTGTGTGTTTGGGTGAGTTCTCAGACCATATCCCGCATTCTCTCTACTCATATTTGCATTCCAGGCCATCAGTCAGCTTATCTATTCTCCACCTCTGTCAAATCAGATATATTTTAATCAGTAAGAAATCCTTTAAACCTAGTTCACCCACTGTGTATTGTAAGGTCCACATAAAAAGGAGCCTTAAAATATATAACTGCTGGTAGGGCACAGTGGCTCACACCTATAATCCCAGCACCTTGGGAGGCCAAGATAGGCAGATCACCTGAGGTCAGGAGTTTGAGAACAGCCTGGCCAACATGGCAAAAACATGTCTCTATTAAAAATACAAAAATTAGCTGGATGTGGGGGCACATGCCTGTAATCCCAGCTACCTGGGAGGCTGAGGCATGAGAATCATTTGAACCTGGAGGAGATGGTTGCAGTGAGTGGAGATCGCACCACTGTACTCCAGCCTGGGTGACAGAGTGAAATTCCATCTATCCATCTATCTATCTATCTATCTATGAAACTGCTATACTTATTTAGTTCACAGAACTATGTCATATCAGGGAGAAAATGAACAAAAGTCATTTCTAAGAAACATCTGGTGAATAAAAGTTCCTTACATATGCAAAGCTGATTTCAAAGACTGTCAGTATTTTCAGTCTCTCCTCTGACATTATTTATGGTTAAGTTAAATCCCATTCTTAGATAAAAGGTAGTTTGAGATGCTATTGGAAACGGTGTCTCAGAACGGGCCCTTGAGATTAAAAAGTGATTTTTTTTTAGAAAGCATTTCCAGAAAACCCATTAGGGGTGTGGAAAGCTGAGGCAAATCACAAAAGGATAGCAACAAGGGTACAGTAAGCAATAGGTTTACTCAAGCTCAGTCCCACAGAGGAACATTGAAAATAGGGCAGGTGACAACTCACTGTCGTCCCCAGCAGGAGCCGAAGGAGCTGAACTATTTCTACTTGCACACGTTTGTCACTGGGTAAGGGATGTCCCTGGGAAAACGAAGATTCCCAGGGACTTCCTCGTCTCCGCTCAGGCACTGCAACTCTGGGAAGCCTGAGGCTTCCGAGGTAAAATGAGACCTGAGAAATTATCTGTGGTCCACTGACAACATGCAACGCAGTTGCAGAAGAAACTAATTTGAATGAAGCCCTGCAGATGCCCCTTTGGGGAGAAAACATGAAATGTAACAAAAACAACAAGCCAAAGAGAACGGGGCTGCAACTAGCCATCTCTCATAGCAGACTACTGCAGTGCTCTGCTTATTCCTCAAAGGAAAACTTGACAAAAAAAAAGTGGGGGGTGGGGGAGCAGGTGTTGTGGGACCATTGGGTTTTCACTTCCAGGAATCTAAAAAGCAAAGTTTCAACATGTGACATCCTTGACACTTGACGGAGCTGTAGATCCGTGCCTTCCTGGGCTCACTGCTCCTGTTTAACCCAACACGAAAGCCAAATAGAAAGGCAGAATCTTCACACTGGAAACCACAACCCAGAAGATGGCTTGGCCTGGTAACCAGACAGCACTGAGAAAGAGATCTGTAACATCTTGGGAAACGGAAATCCACGCAAACGCTGTAACAAGAGAGGGTTGCTTGGAGTACTGAGTGAAAAGCACCCAGCTGGGTGTGTTTCTAAGATCTTGCATAATTTAATTTAATTTAGCATGGCCACAGTTAATTTAATGAGCATTGCAGAAACTGTGATACCCACTGACATGCAGATGATTCCAAATCATGCCAATACACCAGGCAGAGTCTTGGGCTGTAGCACCTCTCTCTGCTTATGTTAATAACAGTGACTTTGCATGTCAAGGTAAATAGAAAATATATTTTCCTTCCCCAGTCACTTCCATGATAGAGCCTCTTCAGCCATATCTGAGAGAGATTACTGTGTGTTTGCTCATGAGATCACAAACTGTTTATTTTTACTAGTGTTTGGGTTTTTCTCTGAGGAATGTAAGGGAATATAGCCGGGAGTTGGTGATAGAGATTTCCTAAGAAAATAGTCCAGCAAAGGAGAAGAACATTTAATCGTCTTGCCTGCTGTGGGCAGAGCCCAGAAATAGATGTTTTATTAGGCACTATACCGGGACCAGGTTTGAGGTGGAAATCTGTGTGCAAGAACTCTCTTTTAAGATACGACACCACTGTGAGTTTGTAGCAAGTATTGCTTTAAAAGGAAGAGTTGTATTTTATCCTCTCAAGGATCCCTCAAGAGGAGATGGCCAAGACGTTGATTTGAAAGGAGTGCTTGATTTGGGAACATGACCGTGAAGACGGGCAAAGTTCAGGACTTGGGGTTGTGTCGTGCCCAGGCACGGAGGCACTCCTAGACAACTTAGACTGCAGGGCTCCCCTGGTAAGCTCACTCTCCCTCCCCCCCCTCCCTTATTTCCTTCATCCCTCTTACCCCATTCTTTCTATCCTTCCTCCCTTCCTCCCTCCTTCCTCCCTTCCTTTTCCCCTTCTTCCCCCTTTTTCCTCCCTCCTTTCTTTCGTACCTTCCCCCCCTTCCTCCCTGTCTTCCTCTCTCCTGCCTCCCTTACTCCTTCCCTTCCTCCCTCTTTCCTCCTTCTCTTCTCCCTGTTTTCCTTTTTCCTTCCCTTCCTACCTCCCTTCTTCCTTCCTTCCCTCCTCCCTTTCCTTTTTCCTTTCTTTCCCCCTTTCTTTTCCTTCCCTTACTCCCTTCCTCCATCCTTCCTTCCTTTCCTCCTTCTTTCCTTCCTTTCTTCCTTCTATCCATCCCTCCTTCCAACTTCTCTTTCTTTTCTCATCCTAAAAACATCTCACTAGTAGGATTTCTGTAATGTGACATGCATTACAAAATCGATGAAAATATTTTTATGGCAACAATGACATTACCAAAAACAAAAATCTACCCACAAACGGAAACTACTGTGAGAGGAGTTAGAATAGAGGCTGCAACTTGGGGATCTGGGTAGAAAAGAACACAAGCGAGAGTCCCAGGGTGTCAGAAATTGCCCATGTCCACATCTGGGTGAATGTTATACAGGATTCTCACAGGCAAAAACTCATCAAACAGATCAACAAAAATGTTTGCGCTTTTAGGTATTTGATATCTCAAATAGGAACAGAAATTTAAAAAATAAAAATATAGACCAGGCGTGGTGGCTCTCTATACACTTTGGGAGGCTGAGGTGGGAGTATTGCTGGAGGCCAGGAGTTTGAGACCAGCCCAGGCAACATAGTGAGAAATCCTCTCTATAAAAAATAAAAACAGAAAACTTTACCCAGGTGCAGTGGTGTGCACCTGTAGTCTCAACTACTTGGGAAGCTGAGGTGGGAGGATCATTTAAGCCTAGGAGTTCGAGGCTGCAGCGAGCCACAAGCAAGCCACTCTAGCCTGGGCAACTGAGCAAGAACAAGCCCCTGTCTCAAAAAATACTGTGTGTATATATCCATGTAAATGCCTTACTCTTCCCACCGTGAGAAAACTGATGTGTAGCTCTTTCCAACCATGTGTTGCATGAGTACTGGTCTGTCCATTTGTGTGTGTGTGTGTGTATGTATGTGTGGAATTGCATGCACATAAAATTTTCAACCAATTTTTCTTCCCCTTGATAGTAAATGTGAACATTCAGTCACATCCCTTAGTATTCTTCTTCTTCTTTTTTTTTGCTTTATGAGACAGAGTCTCCTTCTGTCGCCCAGGCTGGAGTGCAGTGGCACAATCTCGGCTCACTGAAACCTCGGCTTCCCATGTTCAAGTCATTCTCCTGCCTCAGCCTCTCAAGTGGCTGGGAATACAGAGCCTGCCACCATACCTCCACTAATTTTTGTATTTTCAATAGAGACAGGGTTTCACCATGTTGGCCAGGCTGGTCTAGAACTCCTGATCTTAAATGATCCACCCGCCTCCGCCTCCCAAAGTGCTGGGATTACAGGTGTGAGCCACCACAACCAGCCCCCTTAGGATTCTTCCTAATTATGCCTTTTAAAGATGATAATATTCCATTGTGTAGAGTGCTCTGTATGGTAGGACATTTAAGTAATATTCTGTTTTCAACCATTCAAAATAAAACTCTAATAAGCATACTCGCAGCACATTCTGTGTCCAGTATGCTGCTATTTTGTTGTATAGTTAAAATACTTTTTTCCTAAATTAGTCATTTTAAATTGTCTTCCATAATGAATCTTCTGATACCTCTACAAAATGAAGAGGCTGTAAGTTTAATGCTGGGCATCACTATTTTGTATTTGAATGTTGAAAAGAAAACCATATTTTATTTTACGGTAAAGAGAAAAGTTATTTTGAAGAAGTAACTGAAGAAAATAAAGAAGCCCTTTCCCCTTCCTTTTTGCTCTTATGTATTCGAATACATCTTTTTAATGGGGTTTCCATTTTTAAAACCCATTTAACCATCTGAGAGTTTTTTAGATTATTTGAGAAGTTGGACTGGGAAGGAGATTTTTCTCATAAATAACTAAAGCCTATTCCACAGGAATAAAGAGCCTCTCTTATTTCTTTTAAATAAGAACCATATGCCAGGCGCGGTGGCTCATGCCTGTAATCCCAGCACTTTGGGAGGCCGAGGCGGGCAGATCATGAGGTCATGAGATCGAGACCATCCTGGCCAACATGGTGAAACCTCATCTCCACTAAAATACAAAACTTAGCTGGGTGTGGTGGTGCGCACCTATAGTCCCAGCTACTCGGGAGGCTGAGGCAGGAGAATCGGAGGTTGCAGTGAGCTGAGATTGCACCACTGCACTCCAGCCTGGCGCCTGGCGACAGAGTGAGACTCTGTCTTAAAAAAAAAAAAAAAAGAACCATATTATTAAACCGATTATCCCTTTACGTAAACAGAATTATTTTAATTTTATTATTAGTGAATGAGTAAGGGCTCAGTATGATTCCAAGGAAACCAAGGTGTATTTGGAAAGGAATGAAGTACTGAAACTGAATTTGAACACTGTCAAAGGAAATAACAAAACAAAATATACAAGGCGGGTAGTGCTGCAGTCACACAGCAGAGCGGGAGGTTCATTCTTTCCTGGGCTACCATCTTGGACACTTGGACATATCTGAAGTTGCAGAAAAAGAGTGGGTTCTGGGATTTATTGGAGCAAAGTTGAATCTGATTCTTGAAAATGAGGAAGAGCAGATCTCACAGGGAAATGGCAGAACACACAGAGACATCGTATTTATAAATGCTGTCATCTTCAAAGAATGGCAATGACACTAGTTATGACCCCGTCATCCATGTAGAATGCCATGTTACATAAGGGCAAACCTGGTTGCAGGAGAGAAGTGACAGGGAGTGAATTCTCTTGTGGATAGCGTAGTTTAAGCAAGAAAAGAAATTTCGGAAATAACCACGTAATATTAATTTCATTCGACACGTCTTGAGGATCTGTTGGTGTCAGGCTCTTTGATGGGAGAAGGGGAGGGGAGGAGGAAGACTCCGAGAATGAATAAGATATGGCTCATGTTCTAAGGCAGGATTCCTCAATCTCAGTTATTATTGACATTTTGTGCCTGGTGGGTCTTCGTCATGGGGGCTCTCCTGGGCATTGTAGGATGTTTAGGAGCATTCCTGGCTTCTACCCACTAGCCACCAGCTCTTCCAAATAGTGACAACCAAGAATGTCTCCAGATATGGCCGAATGTTTCCTGGAGAACACACTTTATTCCCAGTTCAGAACTACCATGCTACATAAATCATGTCAATGTAATGTGTTAGGTGCTGTAGGGGGGATATTGCTAAGTGTTTGAAGAGAGTAGAAGATAATTCTGCTAATGTTAGAAGGAAGATAGATCAGCAAGTGTAACATTTGACCTGGATTATAAAATAGGATTTCCCCAGATGAATTAGAGGGAAAGGCTAATCTAGGTAGAAGAAAAATGGCAGGCTCAAGAGGGTCTTTTGAAGGGGTGGGTGCAGACCACTGAGTACAGGACTTTTAATTGGTGAGGCTTTCCAGGGTAATAGTGAAGGCTCTTGTATACACCATGGGAAATTTGATCGTTATCCTCTAGAAAATGGAAAATACTGAGGGTTCTTAGAGGAGTGATAATCAGAGGTGGAGGTCAAATAGATGACTTAGAAAGTTGTTTTGGCTGCTAACTGCTTATTTGAAATTAGGACAGATAAAAAGAAAAAAAAAAAAACAAAAAGGCTTTTGTAAGATTCCAGAAAAGCAGTCAGTCAATCTCATGTAACCAAAATGAAAACATTAGACCCCAAACAAAAAAGTGATTGGTCCACTTACTGGATTAGAGGAAATGTGTAGAAGAACGTCTTGTAAGTGAAAGTTTTAAGAAATTATTTCTTTTCTTTCTCTACCACACTAATTTTCAGTATTTATATTTATATCCCAGCTGTTAATTAGGAAATCTAAGGAAACAGTTTTGCAACCTGAATTATCTCTCTGTAAGATTTTTGGAGGGAGGTTTTGTCATGAATGTATCAGAAGGGAGAGAAAAAAGCAATATGAAGACCCAAGTTGGTGGAGCAAAGCTATTTAAAAACATATTGCGCCGGCGTGGTGGCTCACCTGTAATCCCAAAATTTTGGGAGGCCAAGGTGGGCAGATCACTTGAGGTCAAGAGTTTGAGACCGGCTGGCCAACATGGTGAAACCCTTTCTCTATTAAAAATACAAAAATTAGCTGGGTGTGGTGGTGTGTGCCTGTAATCCCAGCTACTCTGGAGGCTGAGGCAGGAGAATTGCTTGAACTCAGGAGGCCGCGGTTGCAGTGAGCCAAGATCACATAGGGCAAGACTCCATCTCAAAAACAAACAAACAAACAAAAACACATTGGATCTAACTTAGCATCCCATTCAACCTAAAACACAACTGGTAAGTTCATTCTCCTCTGTATAAAACTTCCCTAACATTTTGCTGGCTTTAAAATGTCTGAAATAAATGATTGCTCTCTGTAATTCATGAATCCAATACATCAGAATGATATCAGCTTCCACAACTGTATTCAGCAAGAAAATTTAATGTCTTATAAAACAGAGGCTGAGGTGGGAGGGTCACTTGAAGCCAGAAGCTAGAGACTAGCCTGGGCAAAATAGTGAGGCCCTATCTCTACAAAAAAAAAAAAAAAAAAAAAAAAAAAAAAATTAGCCAGGCATGGTGATGTGCACCTGTACTCCTAGCTAGTTACTAGGGAGGCTAAGGCACCTGAGCCCGAGAGTTCAAAGCTGCAGTAAGCTATGATTGAGCCACTGCACTCCAGCCTGGGCAACATAGCAAGTCTCTGTCTCTAAAAAAAGAAAAAAAAGTTTTAATGTATTCTTTTACATGGGCCATTCCATCTTATCTCCATTGGGGATGGGGAAACCTTAGTGAAAGACACCTGAAATTTGACATTAGATTCCAAAAACCCAACCCATTTGTCTGTTACAAAAGTGTTAATAAGGAAGCTAACAGAGAAGGAATGGGAGCTACTGTCAATAGTAATCACTCAATAATCAACTACTTAAGTTTGATAGCCTCTTTCCCACTATTATATTGTTGATTAGCTTAAGTACTGTTGAATATTCTACTACTAAAATGTCCATGTAGAAGTATATAAAGATACTAGGGGAAAAAAAGTGAATCTCATTGACAAAATCATCACCAGTCTGTAATAACTTAAACAGATGTTCTATTTTAGCCAGAGAGTGAGTTTCTAACTTGCAAATCATTTTTTAATGTTAATGCTATCATTCACAGTAGATTCCTGGGCAAATGACTTTGTTGTAATTGACTTGAATTCATGTTCTCTTTAAATTCCACAAACAGGATGTGACTTACTACAATGCAGCCTTAATTTAGATATTACCAATAACACATTGAATCTACCTTTCAAGAGAATGATTTTCAAACTGTCCTTCAAGGATGCGCAGAAGAGAGAAAATGCGAAAGAGTGAAGAAAGGAAGGGGAGAGATGAGTGGGTGGGTTTAGAGTTCCCAATTTCCTTGACTTCCAGAGAAGGGTGGTTTAATTTTTTTTTTTTTTTTAGATTTCAGTACAGAGTAAATACTGGAAGAATGTTTCAGAAGAACAGTTTGTCTTCTTAATCATTCCCTGAACATTATGGAATTCTAAAATAGACAAGGGAATTGAATTTGGTTTCTACTTTTATTTTCCTCTCAGGTTTTCACTCAATAACACAGGAAAATCTTATGTGTATAGCAATGTGGAGTTGTTGGATGAAGAAAAGTAGAGCTCATTTTCAAGCATCTGTTTACTTATTTCTAGTATGGAAATTGCAATATCCGCCCCCAATTTCCTTTACAAAATGTTGTAAAGACCAAACGAAACACGAATTTTAAAAATGCCTTATAAAGTGTTGTGAAAAGGATGGTGTGATTTAAATAAAACCCCAAAGAGCCGGCAGTAAATGATTCTTCTCTCCAGAAGGTAAGGATATTGTGTATCTGATATGTTCTATTTTTTCTGATTTTTGTATAAGGCATAAGACTATTTATTTGATATATTCAGTGTTGCAGTACAGTAATTTTCTCAGAATCACTTATAACATGAGTTGGCAAAATTCTTATAAGGGCCCTGTGTGTATTTCTGTCAATTTGAAATTGGAGGTGCTTTGAAACTGCAATCTCTTGCCTTCACTGTATTTCCATAGACTCTGATTTCATGTTAAAGGTGAGCCCCTTAGGTTTTCATAACAAAGTCTAGATTTTTCCTAAGAAATTCTAGATTTTCCTAGAAAGAAGATCTGAGCAAATTTGAATGGGAAAGAATTTTCCAGGTAGTAGTTTTCTTTCTCCAGTAATGCTTTCACATTTCCACTGGTCAGATGTACTGATAACCTCAGTCAGACATACAGTAGCTTCAGACTGTGAAACAATTGCAAAGAAACAGAGGGAAGAAACATCAATGTTGGTGAACTTTGCTGCAAAGGGAGGCATGATGCTGGCCCAACCACAACCTACCAAATGGGCAAGGTATATAAAGTCACTATCTTAATGATGTTGATGTTTTCATTTCTACTGCAGTATTTTTCTGGGCTATATGTGTTAGGCTTAGTGTCAAGGAAGATAGAAAAGAAAGTCATTTAAATTTAAAACTGACAAACTAACAAATAATAACTCAAACAGAGAGCACCCTGGAATCCTCATGACCCTTTGAAGACATCTAGTTGAGTAGTCGAAAGCTTTATAGATCTCAGGATGTAATTGACAATGTGTGTGTGTGTGTGTGTGTGTGTGTGTGTGTGTGTGTGTGTGTGTATTTTGAAAACCTGTAATTTTTGAAAGAGGTTGCTGGAATAGTGTACTTTAAAAAATCAACGTGCAACATCTAGAAAATTCACTTTTAATGAGTGCCCTCCCTCTTTCCTCTTCAGTGATGATGGGGGAAATAATCTTGTGTTCATTCATTTATTCAGTAAGTATGTTTAAATATTTCCTACAAGACTGGCAATAACTCATGAGTTAGAAATGTAGCAGCCTGCAAAGGAGCCAAAAAAACCCCACCTGTGTGCAAATGTCAGCCTGTGGGTAATGCCACATTACTCTACCAGAAGAAATTTATATTAAAAGACAGAAACTAACTATTATTGGTGGCACTGTGATACAGACTACCATCTATAAAAAGTATGCTTTGTGTTATCAATCCTTTCCTCCTACTATATGGGAGACACTGCTATCTTCAGATGGCATATGTAGTATATATATATATACACACACACAATAGGATATACTATTATCTTCCAATGACATCTTCACCTTTCAGGGTTAGAATGACCATGATCATCCTATAATATCTAAATCATCCTTCTAATTCCTAGCATCTTCTTCGCTACACCCATAGGTACCTCACGTTCACTTTGTCCAACACGAAACTAACTTTTTTCTTTCCCCTAGTCCAGGCCCAGTTATTAGACATCTTTTCTCACTAAACAATGGCACCATCCACACTTGCTGGAAACATCCATCCTCATCTGCACCTTTCCTTATAGTGATGATTTGTTACCAAGACACTAGGGGTTTGGTCTAGGTTCTGGTGTTTACCACACAGAAAGCTAATCACTGAGATAAGTATTACCAAGGAAGAAGGCTTTACCATGTGCTGCAGCTGAGGAAATGGGAGATCAGTCTCGAATCCATCTCCCTGACCAACCAGACTTACAGGTTTATGTAGCAGGGAAGAAATGTAACCATGCCTGAGGAAACAGGAACTTGAGAAGGATAAGAAAGCAATTGTAAGGAATGAAGAGCCTGGAGCCTCATTGTCTAGAGGCAGTGATCTGGTGAGTTTCAGTTCTTTGATACTTTTGAGCACCTTGGGGATCCTTTCCTAAGGAGGAACTCAAATAAAGCAAAGGTAAGTTTCAAGCTTTAAGACCAGAAGGGCCCATTTCTATGTTTATCCAAAAAACTCTGTCTATGCAACTATTGGGTAGGTTTTGGATTCATGTAGTCTCCAGTCTATCAGGTATAAGTTCTTCACGTGACCTTGTTTTGTTTTTAAAACACAAACATCATTGATGGAGGATATTTTATTGATCCCTTGGCAGGACTCTTGACAGGGGTGCCCCTGCCTCGTGGGAGGAAGTGTGCAAGTGAGCAAGTGCCAGAACCGGAGGGAGTGAGTATAGGAACTGGCTGGCAGCCTGGCAGGAGCAAACTCCATTCACTCAGTTCCACCGGGCTCCACCCCTCATGGGAGGGAGTATGTGAGTGAATGAATGCAGGAACTGGCTGGCCACTTAAGCACTGACAGGAGCAAACTCCATGCAGGGCCTGTGGCAGCATCCAGGTTGGGGGGTGTGGGCAACCCCAAGGCCCCAGAGGGCATGTTACAATGCTCTCTTACCTCCACCATCTATGCACAGCAGTGTGTTATCAGCTCAGTGGGCCCTTTGCCTCATCATAAGGGGTGGCTGCCCTCTGGCAGTGAGGGCAAAGGGCCAGTGTGACACCTTTTGGGGTACCCCACTTGGTGCATCCCAAATTCTTGTCTGGTGCCAAAGAAGAATGAGGTCATGCAGACAAATTCAAGGATGATGAATGTGGAGGATTTTATTGAGTGATGAAAGTGGCTCTCAGCAGACAGGGGAGCTGGAAAGGGAACAGGAAGGGTGGTTTGCTCTCCCCTAAGTCTAGCCACCTTTCAGCCTCTCTCTTCCAAAGTCAAGTTGACTCAACGAGCCACCATCTCTGAAGTTAAGTCCCCTCTCCCCAACGTCCAGTCGCTTTTCTCGTCTTCTGCCTGAGTCTGGGGTCTTTATAGGCACAGGAT
The DNA here is from genome assembly GCA_004027715.1 of Plecturocebus donacophilus. Classification (NCBI taxonomy): domain Eukaryota; kingdom Metazoa; phylum Chordata; class Mammalia; order Primates; family Pitheciidae; genus Plecturocebus; species Plecturocebus donacophilus. The sequence continues at coordinate 58,105 of PVKP010005718.1, read as the reverse complement.
GGGGGCAGGGCTGGCTGTAGGTAGTTCTGGAAAAGTCAACATTCAGTTGGTAAAAAGACATTATTCAGAAAGAACCAATTGGGAGAGAGAGGGCACACAGGGATGGAAGTTCTCACTTTGGGCCTCAGGTTTCAGGCTTTCTGATTCAAAGGTGAGGTTTCTCTGCCTCCTGTAGCTATCATCATCATGTATGTCTCTGCTTAAAACCCTTCAAGGACCCTATATTTTTTACCTAATAAAAATCAAGTGACTTAGCATGGCACACAAGTTCCTCTCATCCTTTGCCTAGTCTCTCTACTCTCCTGCTCTTGAATTCTCATCTTCTTTGTCTAATAATTCAGCAGCCACTCTCTCTTAGATGCTATCTATCTAAAAAGAGCATTTGCTTCTGCCTCTGAGCCTGTGCACAGGCATTCCCTATTTCTGGAATGTCTTTCTCCTTCTTTGTTCAATAGAGATCCCTTCTCAGTTTTCAACACCTGGCACTGTTATCAGCCTCTGAATCACTTGCTGACCTTTCAACTGTTGTCCTTGTTAAAATCACCCTCCCCTCTGCCCTGGGTGCACATTTTGATTTGCACCTGTGACCATGCAGTATTACAAACCTCTTTTACTTCCTTTTTCTCTTACTTCACAGGGTTATTTTCATGCATAAAAGGCACTCAACTCATCTTGGTATCTGCTGTGTGGTCTAACCCTTACAATGAATAGATGCCCTATTCAGAAAAGGCTGGTAAAAGTAAAGAGCTGAATACAAATCACATTTAAAAAATTATATATGGCATATATCTAAAAAGAGACTTGACTATTCAAGGTACTATGCCAGCCTCAACTAATCTTGATGCAGATTCTTTGAGAATTGTGAATCTCTCCTTCAATTAATTATTCTGAAATTTTTAATGTTTCCAAAATTAGGCTTGCATCTGTATTGGCAGAAATACTGGCATATTAGTGCTTTGCTTTGGAGGTTTGCTCTACTAGAACTTGTAGTAAACTACTTTGCAATACCTGCTAGGAAAAAGAAACCTCATGGAAGTTCTGAAGAGAACATCTGGGCTTGTCATTAAGCACAGAATTAAAAAGCTCTAAGGAATTTATTTAGTAGGAACACTGCTTATCAAAGCCCCATTCACCTCCTAGTTAATAATAAAAAATAGTTTTGAAAAATATTTTCAAATTGAGAGAGTTTATGGGAAGCAGCACAAAACCAGATAAGTCCACATGTTCCTGATGCAAATTTGACTTGTACATCCTTGAAAGCTTATTCATTGCTGTCCTCTTTGCTTATTTTGTGCAACTGTCATTTCTTTTGCTTCAAAACAAAGAAAATATTTCACTCTGCATCTTAGGAAAGTGGAGCTGGGGAGCTCGGTGATTCCATAAAAGATTGACAAGTGGGATATAGACCAGTAAAGGAAGCATTATATAAATTCTTATTTTGTTGATGACAGAGACAAATCATGGAAGTAGGGAATAATAAAACATACAGACAATCAAAGATAAATTTTCCTTCAAATGTGCAGGTTTTAGAAAACATCTTCTTAGAAATCTGGGTATTAATTTGTCAATGCTTAAAAAATAAAACACCTGTCTTCTGTAGTGAGCTGATTCATTATGAATACATCTGGGCTACAGAAAAATTACACACATGCACACATGCACACACAAACTTATGTTCACACTATGCATTCTGCATGTAGATAACAGAAACAGTGTGGAGACAGAAGGAATGGAAAGTGTATTAGCCTGTGTTCTAGCAAACAGTGAGGACTTAAGCAACATGAGTGCCCTCTCTGGGCTTCTGTTGCTCATCTGAAAAAACAAATGAACAAAAAAGGTCTTACACCAGAATATCTAAGGGCCCCAAACTCAAGTACCTACAGGATTAAGCCAAGTGATGGAAATGAATCTGCAAAGCTCTTGATTTAAGGCAATAGGGATGCCATATTTCTTTCTTGTTCAGATGAGACTATCTCTGGGATGGATAATTATTCACTGCATTCAGATAGGGAGGGAATGTCCTGTTCCTTACAGGATGTTGAGAAGCATCCCTGGTCTCTACACACCAGATGCCAGTAACCTCCCACTCCTCCCTAAGTTGTGACAACAAAAGTGTCTTCAAGCATAACCAAATATCCCCTGGGGGATAAAATTGCCCTCCTTTATTTAAGAATTTGTTTTCTAAAGTCAAAGGGAAATGACTTTCTTTTAGTATCAATTGACTACACCTGAAAATAGAGAAGAATAAATAGATTGCTTTTTTACTTTCTTGTTTCAAAATCATTACAAAAAATTATATTTATCCCTCTGGTCTTTTCCTTTAAACTGATCAAGACAGAGTCAGATTAATCCATTGGCTTCTCAAGCCCCGGCAGAAGGACAGAGAGGACATTCATATTCTTGCTGCCCTCTTAACCTTGCCATGACTCCTTTCCCATTGACAGAGCAGGCAGGCAGGCAGCCACAGAATCTTACCATCTGTTTGCAACTAATTCACACAATTTCCTTCTGTGAAAATTTTCTCCCACATTCAACAATTGTCTAATTTCATTTTTATGATAGGTTTTTTTTTTTTTTTTTTTCAGAAAGATTGGACTCACTAAAAAGTCAAAAGACACATTCACGGTGAAGACTAGGTAATATTTCTTTCCCATGACAGTGCCAGATTTCTCCTTAGGAAATCAAATTACATATATCTTTAATGCTCATACAGCCGTTTGTAAGAACATTATGCTGTATTATTCATTATGATGCATAAATCACTAATGCATTTAAATTTTAAATAAAAATTTGTGCCAACGCTAGATGCCTTTGCTCTTATATGGGTAAGCTTTCCTCCTAGGTCCTGGCTAGAAACAAAGCTCTTATGAAAGAAACACATCCAGGTAAACATAAGCACAACAACTGTGGAAAACAATACATTGTTTTGGGTTTGTGTGGCGTGTGGAGGGTGAAAGGGCCTGGGCAGAGTTGACCAGCAAACCTTTTTGTTCCTTTTTGAAGGTTTCATTCACAGCTGTGCAAAAAGAATTATTCCACACAATATATGACACCCTGGGGATTCCATTGGCAAGTAATTAATTTTCTTGCCTGTATTATGAGACCATTTGCAAGCTGTTTAGAAGCCAAATGTCTGTCTTTTGAAATCACTTTTTAAAGACCAGCTTCCAGTTGTCCCTCGCCATGATGAGATGTCAATTTTATCTGAGGTATTGGCAATGGGCTATAGGCAGGATCAATATCATACATTGCTAATAAGAAACAAACAACCTATATTTGCAAAGGAGCAATATTTTTCTTGATTCTTTCTGTCTTGCTTGAGTATGTTGAGCCAGCACTCCCAGGACCCCTGGCGATTGTTCACTCTGAGCTTCCTAATGTGTCTGGCTCAGCCATCACATGAACACATGGACAGTGTGCTCGTTCCTACTGAGCAAAGCTCAGTGTAGTTTTGTCTTATCCACCAGTTTGTCTTTTCCTAAGGAATGTGCTATGATATCAGTGGAAGGATATGATTAGTAGAGCCAGCTGCAGCCCCAGTTTCAGAATTCTGGCTCAGTTCCAGAGCTTTCATTCTTTGAAGGATTTCCTTCTGTTTTCCTTTTTTGAATAGTTTACTGGCTACCAAGATAACAAATGTGATGGGGAAAGATCAGACGATCTCTAGATTATAAGCTAGTTATGGTTTTTCATGGTAAGGATTTATGGATTGCATACTAAATCAAGTATGACATGTGTTAACCTGCAGTTTCTTAGGTTTAAACTTGAAGTCCTTGCAGTTTTTTTTCGCATCCACACTTGAAATACTCTAGCCAAAGCAAGACTAAACAAAAAGAACAAATCTGGAGGCATCACACTACCTGATTTCAAACTATAAGGCCATAGCCACCAAAATAGCGTGGTACTGGTATAAAAATAGAGACATAGATCAATGGAAAAGAATAGAGAACCCAGAAATAAACTCAAATACTTATAGCCAACTGATCTTTGACAAAGCAAACAAAAACATAAAGTGGAGGAAAGACACCCTTTTCAACAAATGGTTCTGGGATAATTGGCAAGCCACATGTAGGAGGATGAAACTGGACCGTCATCTGTCATCTTATAAAAAAATCAACTCAAGATGAATTAAGGACTTAAACCTAAGACCTGAAACTATAAAAATTCTAGAATATAACATTGGAAAAACCCTTCTAGACATTGGCTTAGGCAAGAATTTCATGACCAAGAACCCAAAAGCAAATGCAATAAAAACAAAGATAAATAGCTGGGAACTAATTAAACTGAAGAGCTTTTGCACGACAAAAGGAATAGTCTGCAGAGTAAACAGACAACCCACAGGGTCAGAGAAAATCTTCACAATGTATATATCTAACAAAGGACTAACTTCCTGAATTTACGATGAACTCAAATCAGTAAGAAAAAAACAAACAATCCCATCAAAAAGTGGTCTAAGGACATGAATAGATAATTCCAAAAGAAGATATACAAATGGCCAATAAACATATGAAAAATTGCTCAACATCACTAATGATCAGAGAAATGCAAATCAAAACCACAATGCAGTATCACCTTATTCCTGCAAGAATGGCCATAATCAAAAAATAAAAAAACAGTAGGTGTTGGCAAGGATGTGGTAAACAGAGAACACTTCTACACTGCTGATGGGAATGTAAACTAGTATAGCCAGTATGGAAATCAGCGTGGAGATTCCTTAAAGAACTAAAAGTAGAACTATATTTGATCCAGCAATCCCACTCCTGGGTATCTACCCAGAGGAAAAGAAGTCATTCGAAAAAGATACTTGCATGCACATGTTTATAGCAGCACAATTTACAATTGCAAAATCGTGGAACCAACCCAAATATGCCCATCAATCAATGAGTGGATAAAGAAACTGTGATATATATATATATCTATATATATATATAGATATAGATATAGATATAGATATATATACAATGGAATACTATGTAGCCAAAAAAAGGAATGAATTAACAGCATTTGCAGTGACCTGGATGAGACTGGAGACTATTATTCTAAGTGAAGTAACTCAGGAATGGAAAACCAAACATCATGTTCTCACTCATATGTGGGATTTAAGCTATGAGGACACATAGGCATAAGAATGATACAATAGACTTTGGGGACTTGGGGAAAAGAGTGGGATGGGGGCAAGGGATAAAAGGCTATAAATATGATGCCGTGTATACTGCTGGGGTGATGGGTGCCCCAAAATCTCAGAAATTACCAGTAAAGAACTTATTCATGTAACCAAATACTACCTGTACCCCAATGACTTATGGGAAAAAAAAGAAATACTTTCTCCCAATGTCTGCCTTCCCTATCACATGTGAAAGTTGCTATTCACATGCAAACCTAAGACTTCAACAGAATATTGAAAAACTATTGTTTCCAAAATTCCATTATCTCTTTATCCTGTTCCAAATTATTTTAATAGGACTCATGGTATATTTATTTATTCCTTATATTTATTCATTCTGAAACTAAGATTTTAAAAAACCATACACATGTAGCGCTTTCTGAGAAAGAAAGGGTATGTCTTCCTTAGATCTATCTTTTGGAGGATATCAGTTGCATAAATCATCTTCCCAGAGTTACAGATAGGGGATAGCAGCTGATACGTGGAACTCCTTACTCAGTCTTCCATGTCTAGCAGATTTTTCTTCTGCGTCAGAGCTGCCAGTTCTACCATGCTTCACCATCATACTTTCTGACATTCTATTCAGATGAGCAAATGGAAATGGCCACCAGCAACAGTACTTCACCCCAGAGACGGTGCAACCCTTCTAATATCTAACACTCAGGAGTGCTAATGGTGTGTCAGGCACCATTCTGGGCACTTTACACATATACCTCAGGATATGCTTTTAGCATCTCTATGAGGAAGGACTTCAAATTATTCCAAACAAAGACATTAGGAAATTGAGGCACAGAGAAATGAAAACATTTGCTGCAAATAGTAATATTGTTAAGTGGTGGCACCAGCATCAGGAACAGATATTTTTATGTCTAAGGATTATACACTTAATTTGTACCCTGTGGATACCCCCACCAGGTCCCCTCCACTCCCCATTCATTGTTCACTCAACTTGCTGTCCATGGCTAGATTTATTTGTTGATTCACAAGTATTTACTGAGTAGAGATTGATAGAAGGATGTGGATATAATTTGGGGTATTTAAACAGATACAGTCAGTCCTGTCTTATAGAGCTAAAGTGATACTAGGATTCAATAGAAAACTAACAAACTACTATAGTCAGTACCAATACATTCTCACTAATGAAACAATAAGACAAATGAAAATGGAAATACAACATACCAGAATATATAGGTTACAAAAAAAGCAGTATTTGGAAGTTTATAGCAATAAATGCCTATATTAAAAAAGAAGAAATATCTCCCCAAAACAACCTAATGTTGTACTTCAAAGAACTAGAAAAACAAGAATAAATCAAACCCAAAATTTGTAGAAAGAAAGAACTAATAAAGATCAGAGCAGTATAAAGAAAATAGAGATTAAAAAATAAAAGATCAGCAATATAAAGTTTGTTTTTTGGAAAGATAAGTGAAAAAATTTTAGCAAGACTAGGAAAAAAGGCAGAATATTTAAATAAATAAAATAAGAGATGAAAATAGACATTATAATGGACACCACAGAAATACAAAAAATTATAAGAGGCTTCTATCAACAAGTGTATGCCAACAAATTGGAAAACACCGAAGACATGGATAAATCCCTGACCACATATAACCTGCCAAGACTGAATCATGAAGTAGAAAATCTGAACAGGCGATAATGAATAACAAGATTGAATTAGTAATAAAAAGTCTCCATCAAAAAAAGAGCCCAGGACCTGGTGTCTTCACTGTTGAATTCTACCAAACACTTAGAGAAAAATTAATACCAATCTTTCTCAAACTCTTCCAGATAATTGAAGAGTAGGGAATTCTTCCACACTCATTCTATGAGGCCAGCATTACCCAGATACCAAAACTAGACAAGGATGCATACACACGAAGAAAACTACAGGCCAATATCCCCAATGAAGATAGGGGCAAAAAGCCTCAACAAAATATCAGCAAACTGAATTAAATGGCATATTAAAAATATCATTCACCATAATCGAGTGGGGTTCATCCCATGGACTCAAGAATGATTCAACATATGCAAATCAACAAATAAAACACATCGCATTAACAGAAGGAAGGACAAAAAACATATAATCATTCCAATAGATGCAGAAAAAGCATTTGAAAAAATCAACATCGATTCATAAAAAAAAATTCTCAACAAATTACACGTAGAAAGAACACACCTCAACATAATAAAAGAAATATATGACAAAGCCACAGCTAACATCATACTGAATGGGAAAAATAAAAATCTTCTTCTCTAAATCTGGAACAAGACAAGGGTGCACACTTGCACCATTTCTATTCAACATAGTACTAGAAATTCTAGCCAGAGCTGTTAGGCAATGGACAGTTTTAAAAGGCATTCAAATTGGAAAGGAAGAAGTTAAATTATCTCTGTTTACAGATAACATGATTTTATATACAGAAAACACTAAAGACTCCATCCCCAAACTCTTAGAATTAATAAACAAATTCAGTAAAGTTGCAGGATATAAAATCAACATAAAAAAGCAGTAACATTTCTATATGCTAATAATAAACTGTCAGAAAAATAAATTTTAAAATTCCCATTTATAATAACTATAAACAATAAATAAATAAGATATCTGAGAATAAATTTAGCCAATGAGGTGAAGGATCTCCACACTGAAAACTGTAAAACATTGATGAAAGAAATAGAAGAGACCATAAATAAATGGAAAGATATCTTGTGTTCATAGAATAGAAGAATTAATAGCGTAAAAATGTCTGGCTGGGTGCGGTGGCTCATGCCTGTAATCCCAGCACTTTGGGAGGCCAAGGCGGGCAGATCACCCAAGGTTGGGAGTTCAAGACCAGCCTGACCAACGTGGAGAAGCCCCATTTCTACTAAAAATACAAAATTAGCTAGGCATGGTGGCACATGTCTGGAATCCCAGCTACACAGGAGGCTGAGGCAGGAGAATCACTTGAGGCAAAGTTTGCAGTGAGCCAAGATCATGTCATTGCACGCCAGCCTGGGCAACAAGAGCAAAACTCTATCTCAAAAACAAAAACAAAAGAAGTCCATACTACCCAAAGTGGTCTACAGTTTCTATGCAATGCCTATTAAAATACCAATGACATTCTTCACAGAAATAGAAAAACTCATCCTAAAATTTGTATGGAACCACAAAACACCTTGAACAACAAAAGCAATCTTGTGCAAAAAGAACAAAGCTGGAGGCATCACACTCCTTGACTTCAAAATATACTATTAAGCTATAGTAACCAAAGCAGCATGGTACTGGCATAAAAACAGTCACTTAATGAAAGATAATAGAGAACCCAGAAATAAATCCACACATCTACAGGCAACTGATTTTTTACAAAAGTGCATGAATATACATTGGAGAAAGGACAAGTCTCCTCAATAAATGGTTCTGGAAAAATTGGATCTACAGATGCAGAAAATTGAAACTAGACCCCCATGTTTCACCATATGTAAATATCATCTCAAAGTCGATTAAAAACTTAAATTTAAGACCTGAAATCATGAAACCTAGAAGAAAGTATTGGGGAAAGATTTTTGGATAAGACCTCAAAAAGCACAGACAACAAAAGCAAAAATAAATAAATACAATTACATCAAACTAAAAAGCTTCTACCCAGCAAAGGACATAATTAATGGAGTAAAAAGACAACCTACAGAATGGGAGAAAATATTTGAAAACTATACATCTGACAAGTTGCGAATATTCAGAATATATAGGGAACTCAAACAACTCTATAGCAAAAAAAAAAAAAAAAATCTACAAATGATCGAATTTTTTAAATGGGAAAAGATCTGAATAGATATTTCTCAAAAGAAAACATACAAGTGGCCAATAGGTGTATGAAAAATGCTGACCATCATTAATCATCAGGGAAATGAGAATTAAAACTGCAGTGACCCATCACCTCACTCCAGTTTTAGAATGGCTATTATCAAAATACAAAAGACTACAAAACAAAAACCAAGGTATAATTAATTAACAAGGTATAATTAAACAACTAGAAAAATTATCAGTGCATCTGGAACGTGGATAGAGTATGGGTTTATAGGGTTGGTTTGGCCAGGTAAAAGGGCCAAGTGTCAACTGACATGGCTACAGAGTTATGGAAACTCTACTTAAAAAGTAGGTACATCAAAGTCAGCATCTGGTGCCATAAAAAATCTGGGGCCTTATAGTTGCATAGACTTAGCACTTCTGAAGAAGTGGGAATACAAGGTGGAATAAAGAGGTCTTGTTCTCATCTTTGGGGTGGACGCAACATAGTCTGGTTGTCCATTTTATGTTTCAATTCTGTTCTTCCCCTCTAAAAGTTCACAGATTAGTCTTAACTTCTGACTGTCAATTGTTGGCAAAGTTCTCCAAGTTCTTCCCTTGGCTAGACTATTCTCTTGAAACTATCTCAAGCCATTGTTTCTATGTTTGTTAGCTTTCACCTTTCTCCTTTCCCAAAACACTATTCTGTGTTTATTACAGATAGTCATGGCCCAGCACGTGTTCTTCCAGCTGTGGGGCTTGGGTCTGCTGCTGTGTCATGAGGAGGTGGCTACAGAAATGGTTGCCAAAGAATATCTGAAACATATTGGATAATGAAAGATAAATACATGCCTCCCTAGTAGACAGGAGAACAAGGGTATTCTAGACTAATGAGTCCTTTCCTGCATTGATTTTCATCCTAGACACTCTTACCAGATTATTCTTCTGCAATGTGAATCATTCATTCATTTTATTGATTACCTATACTAAGTCACCGATATTCACCAGCGATTCTAAGGGTGACATAATGATGACCTGCAGTAAAAATGTTATCCTAAAATGCAAAGCACAGATTTTATTTCTGTTTACTTACATCATTCTCAAAAAGGGAAGAAATGAGGTAGCATTAGTGATGTCTTCTATCAGCCAGATGCTGTTCTATGTGTTTGGGATACCACTGTAGTTAGATGAGTGTGGTATCCCAAACTCTGGGATAGATAATAGACAGAGTCTGCTATCCCACACTGAATGTACCATGTCCAAGATGAGAATTGCCTTTTAAAGAGTCCAAGATCAATTCTCCTCTTGAAAACAGTATATTCAGTTGACTCCCAAAATAGAGACTCCAGGATATTTACCTATCTTATTATTTAAAAATTGGCAAAAAATATCTTAAGGATGAAACACTAACTATCACGTCCAGTCAATTTGAAGTTGTAACTTTAGGTAAACACAGGAATGCTTAGTTTTAGACATTATATCAGAAGACTACGTTTACATTATAAGATAATGGTTTGCTTACTCTTTTCATTTCATTTTTTCATAGAGATCAACATTTTCTAACATTTGGGGTACATGTTTGATACACTAGGCAGTCTATATTTGTCAGTGATTTAATTTCTAAAATAATTACCTAGTGTAGGTGTTATTATTTCCACCAATTTTACAGATGAAGAACCTGAACTTACAGAGACATTAAAGAACTTTCTACATGTGTGAGAGGCTGAATAGGACCTGAGACAGCGCTGTCCACCTGGATTCACTCCCTCTATGAATTATTAAAGCAAAACACCTACATCAATATGTGGTTCAGCCAGTTAAGCTCTGGCCTGCTGTTCAGGCATCTGTCACAAGCTAGCAGCAGTGATGAAAATGCAGCAAATCAACCCACACCCTCACATTACTTGTATCTGTGGTTGCACTGTCAGCCAACAGAGTTGAAGAATTTCAAAAAATCAATGCTGCAAAAATATTTTCTTTAAGTTCTTGAACAAGCAGAAACCTGGATGAAAGCACTAGAAACACTGACAAATTCTATAGATACTCCTGAAATGAATCAAATTCCACTTGCACATAAGAGTCACTATTGCTATCATCTGCAACATCCATCCACTCTGTAAAGTCAAAGATCTTGAGAGACAGAATATAATCTTTTCCTATTAATTGCAATTCTTAAAGAAAAAATTGTCCATGCTTTTAGACAGCTATTCTTTGTGTTTAAACATGTAGATTTCAGAGCTGTGAATCTGTACACTATTGGTTTTATTTATGTACATCAGTTGTCATTGCCAGTACCACGTAACATCTCTCTTCCTGGTCATTCATATTTAATGGGCGGAGTGGACATGTGTTCTGGCTCTAGAGAGATTAAGAGTTGCTGGCACACATAGTCCATTTCTCATTTATTTTTGTATCTCTCCAGTACAGAGCCAGTTTCAGGTACTCTATGAATGTGAGTGCATAAGGATGTGGGCTGGTTTGCAGGTAGAAAAAGAGCCAATTATTTCCCAAAATGAGCACAAGAAGGTAGCAACAGATTTGAAGCATGGTCTAGAAATAATAATCTTAACAACCCCAGCTCAACTTAGTGGTGGTAATCATTCCATAATATATATGTATAGTAAATCATTGTATTTCACACCTTAAATATAAGCATTATATTTGTCAACTATACCTAAATAAAGCTGGGAGGGGAAGCTAAAAAGAAGGAGCCTGATCAGTTCACAGTAGTTTGTAATGTCACCACTGCCTTCCATAGCTCAACACAAACCAAGTTTCTTTGAGCCGGAGATTTTGCTAGGTGCATTAATGCAGGGGTCCCCAAGCCCCAGACCATGGACTGGTACTGGTTCATGGCCTGTTAGGAACCCGGCCATACAGCAGGCAGTGAGTGGCAGGCAAGTGAGAGAAGCTGCATCTGTATTTACAGCCGCTCCCCATCACTCGTGTTATTGCCCGAGCTCTGCATCCTGTCAGATCATCAGGCATTAGATTCTTATAGGAGCTTGAACCCTATTGTGAACTGCACATGGGAGGGATCTAGATTGCATACTCCTTATGAGAATCTAATGCCTGATGATCTGTAACTGTCTCCCATCACCCCCAGATGGGATTGTCTAGTTGCAGGAAAACAAGCTCAGGTCTCCCATTGGTTCTGCATTATGTTGAGTTGTAGAATTATTTCATTACATATTACAATGTAATAATAATAGAAAAAAAAGGGCACAATAAATTTAATGTGCTTGAATCATCCCCAAAGCATCTTCTCTACCTGCTGGCCTGTAGAAAAATTGTCTTCCATGAAACCAGTCCCTGGTGCTTAAAAGCTTGGGGGCCACTGCACTAAAGGACACCATCTGTCATCTTAGAGCACCTGAGTTCAAGTGCCCTCTATCCCCCAGCTTTATGGTCCAACACCAATTACCAAGTATTCTGGTCTCTGATCCATCTCCCTGAATATATCCTTGTCTTGTCCTGAGTTAGAGTTTCTAATATGATCCTGTCCCTCTCCCATTTAAGATCCTCCAATAACTTCTCATTTCCCCCAGGATAAAGAGAGAAGCCACAGGGCTGCTGTGCCTCAAGCCTGGATTTGTTACCCCAGGGCCTTTGCACAGGCAGTTCCCTCTCTCCAGTTCCCTCTGCCTGAGAGAACTGCCCAACCATTCCCTCCCAATTAGTCTATAAGCTTCCAGAGGGCAGGGAGAGGTCTATTTTTTTCTCACCTTTGTAATCTTTGCCATTATATCCATGAGACATGGGTATACCTGTGCACTTACCTATGCATGAGGTAAGTGCACAGGTGTGTGTAGAGGTCTATATACAGGTGTGTACATGCACACATACATATTGTACACAGCTAAGGGAAGAATTATTTTTCCTGGTATATTTATCACTGAGAACAATGCCTGGCACATAAGAGTGTTCAATATATTCATATGGCATGAATAAATATTAGCAGCAATTATTTTTCTTATCAGATAAACACTTGGTGAATAATTATTGAATGAGTTTGACTGGGTGTTCTCTAAGACCCTAAGTGGTCTCTGTCATCTTTCATTCCACAGCCAGGAGGGCACCGTTATCTTTTTGTCCTCTTTGGTCCCATTAATCATAACAAATCGTGCAAGGGCAAATTGAACAGCACAGAAGAGAAATTCTAAATCTGCTTATGAACTTACAGACAATGAGAAATATTTCCTCACCAGAATGAGTCACCTGAGTGTGGTACACAAATGACACTCAATAGTATATGTGTCACATTCAGTGCGGAAGTGACATCCCAAAGGGAGAGGATGAGGAAATTCCAGCCCTTCTTGAACCAAGGCTGGGAAGAAGATTAGCAAACAGGGCACTTGCTTTGAATGTAAATTTTAAGAGGGAATAAAAAAAAAACCACCCTCAGTCACAGAGATAAATAATAATGTAATGCAATATTTTTTTAATTTAACTTTTATTTTAGGTCCAGGGGCACATGTGCAAGTTTATTATATAGGTAAATGTGTGTCGTGGGGATGTGTTGTGCCAATTATTTAGTCACTTAGGTTCTAAGCCTAGTACCCATTAGTTGTTTTTCCTGATTCTCTCCTTCCTCCCACCCTTCATCCTCCAATAGGCCCCAGTGTGTATTATTCCCCTCTATGTGTCCACGTGTTCTCATCATTTAGCTCCCACTTATAAATGAGAACATGCAGAATTTGGTTTACTGCTCCTGCGTTAGTTTGCTGAGGATAATGGCCTCCTGCTCCATCCATGTTCCTGCAAAGGACATGATCTCATTACTTTCTATATCTGCATAGTATTCCATAGTGTATATGTGCCACACATTTCCTTTATCCAAGTCTATCATTGGGTATTTAGGTTGATTCCATGTCTTTAATGCAATATATCTTTAAAATCAGAATCAACACAAAACACCCATGAATAACAGAAAACCAAAATTTGAAATGAAAGGAACATTAATATTGACATTTTTTTTTGCCTTAAGCTCCAATTTGGCTCAGCACAGAGGGCTATTGATCCTCAGTATTTAAGTTTGATATTTTGCTGTTCATGGATGTTTTACATTAATTTTTTAAACATTGCATTAAAATACTATTTATCTCGATTACAGCATTGAGTTTTGCACTAGAGGTAAATGGTCAATAAAGAATAACCCACTTCATTTACCACACTTTAATCCTGGCCCAGTTGCTAACTATCACAAAAAATATCCTGTTAAAAACCTTAGCAAGTCCTCCAAAACTTTTCTGGCACATTTGGAAAGAAATTAAATACTCCAAGAAAAACAGACCTTTTTTTAAAAAAAGAAAGAATAGTAAATGTGAAGCATATGTTGATAGTATACCTCAATGATGTATATGTCCCCAACACCGCCAAAAAAAACTTAGAGTTTAAATCAAAACTATCTACATTAAAATCTGAATAATTATTTTTACGAGATTCTTCCTTGAGTAGCTAATTAAAGAACAACTCATCAAAGTAGATTTTATGCTGTAAGTTTTGCTGAGGAAGTATTTTACACAGCCAGATGAGAGAAATTCTCATTCGAGAATAATAGTTTTAGCAGCAGAATTTATGGTCGTCTCATAATGTATTTTAATGTTTAAAATCTGGTGAAATTAGGGCAAACTGAAGTTTAAGAGAAATTTCAGATTTCACTGGTTTTTGTCAATGTTGTGAATGTTGAAATTTTCCAAATTGTCCATCCAAAAGCTGATCAAAATTTACATTTCCAAATACCTTCAACGTGTCCATGCTTTCATATTTTCTTTGTTTTTTATGTTTATGTAAAAGTTGATATCCCCAACTATTATTTGTTTTATTAAAAGCCACCTCCTCTTATTCATATCATCATATGGACAGCTTGTGTCAACTCCTCCTTCTCTAAACCTTAGCATGTTTCTTGTCTTACAGGTATAATTACCACTTATTTTCATATGTGTGGGCCTTGCCTCTACAACTAGTTTGCAAGCATTTTGTTGATTAAAAGGTTTAAGTTCTTTTATAGCCAACTTACACTGGTATTAAAATACAATGTTAACAAGGTGTTTGTAGTATAGTGTTAGTATATGATCTCTAAACGTTTCCATTTATTTTTAAATTGAGAAACCCAGAATGCAAAATTAAGAACCATGAATTACAATATTTCTGCTTTGTTCCTCATTCTAGTTAACATACAAAACATTCACTTAGAAATTGCATTGAATTTAAGAGATTTTTAAAAATCTACTGTGTGAGAATCTTGCAGATTTTTAACATAAGTGAAAGAGAATCTCTTTTTTGGCACTTGAAAGGAATATAAAACAACAGATTGACTTTCTGGGCATGAATCTCAGCATAAGAAAAATATAGAGTCACATATTGTGGATGAGAAGAAAAATATCCCAAATTCTCATGAATCATGTGTAATGTTCAAGTGATAAACTATTGAGACTTCATCACTGGAAAATATATAGTAAGTGAAAGTTGTACATTTGATTTTCATCAATTTCCTTCTCTCATCTATCTTTATTAAACACTTTATGTGGAATATTCAATGGCTTTTATCTGTTTTAATAATGTACTTCTACCATGTTTTATTTTTGGTTAAATGTGTGAAAGCAAAATCTTGGATAGACATTCTGAGCTGATCTGGAAGGTAAGTCTAACACTGGACTTGTGTCACTGGCTCCTAATTTATGTCTGGGGGCATAGAATCTTCTTTTGATGCATTCTATAATTCCTTACAATAATAGACGTGCATAGCTCAGCAATATACATCACTCTCAGTTGCAGGCTATTTATTTGAATTATTTGTCCACTGGGCTCTTGGCCATTCTTTCTCTATACAAAGATCCTTTTTTGTTTTATTCTAGTGCATAATCCTCTCACTCTCACTCCACTCTCTCGCACACGTTGTCACATGTGTAACTTTATGGTCTATTCCAACCTTTGTGATCTGTTTATTCAAGATCTATTTAAGATCTACTTATTTATGATCTATCATTTAAGATATTTTTATCTATTCTGAATACATGGATTAAGTACATATCTCCATAGCGATGATAACTACATGGACCCAATGGCCATGAGCATCTCCTCTTTTGCACCCATTTGAAAGTTCCTGTGAGCTGGGAATGCGATTGTTGGTGATAGTTTTTTTTCCATCTTGCCATGTGGCTTTCCTAAGTGCTCATTGATGGTAAATTGCTAATAGCTCACTGATCGGCTGGCTGTGTTTTGCATGGTACTGCAGGCAACTGCATATCCCTAATGAAAATCTTCACAGAGGCTCAAGAGTCACTGGGAATGGCCCCTTGGTATGCTCAAGCCATTGGCTGTTTAGAATGATCCTACTCTGACACACATTAAGGTACAGTCTAGTTACCAACTCTATCCTCATGCTTTGTGTGCACATGCACAGTGAATCATGCTTCTGATACACGCCCAAGCCAATATGGCACATACAGCTGCACAACTTGTCTGTTATCCTAGCTTGGCCAGTAATCTGTTTCTAGACTGGCTCATCTTGGTGTCCTCAGTTATTTACAAGCTAAATTCAATCCAAACTGTCAAGAGCCTCTCTGTCTTGACTAAGAATTTAGGAACCTAGAGTCAGGGCTGGGAAATAAGGAGAACTGGAGGGATTCCTAAAATTGAAGAAAAACAAAATGTCCTCCTGTTTCTATTTTCTAACATGTTGTGGACTAATGGATGGATGAGCCACCGTGTGCATATTAAAGGCACTTGCATGGACCTAAATTGGAAGACAAAGTTTCCCTTAGGTTCTAGGGCCACCATCCTCTGTGCCCATATATGTGTGTCATTCTACAATGACAAACAACAGAAAACATATTCGTATGGAATAAACAGGAAAGATTCAAATGCCATTGTCCAAAACAAGCCACATGATTACATTTCACTTCCAATGGACAGAAAACACCAGGTGCTTCCAAAAGAGATTTAGAATATCTACAAACAGGCTTCATTACTACCTAACTGTGTTTCTCTTTTAATTCTTCTTAGGAGGTTTTAATTATTTACTTATTTGGAGAAACACAAGTTTATATTTTAAGTATTTGACTGTATTTAATTTTTTCTTTTGCATTTAAGTTTTTTGTGTTTTATGTAAGCAAGCCTTTCTTACTTGGAAGTCATAAAAATATTCCAATCTGTTGACTTCTAAATATTTTACAGTTTTGCCCTTCACACTGATCTCTATTGGAGTCATTTGAATGTATGATGTGAGGAAGTGATTTTTACTTTTTCAATATATAGTGAATTGCTACAGCAACAATTGTTAAGTGTTTCTCTTCTCTACCCTTGATTATGTGAATTATTGCTCTAAGTTTGTCTAGGCTGCAGTGTAAGGTTGTTCAAATCTGAAATAAACAGTGCAGGGTGGAGTTATTATGTAACTACACTAAAATGCAAATAACATTCTCTATAGTTTGGCTATGCAGAGTCCCTAGGGTTTTGCTATGATGTGAACATTCCCTTCAAAATAGTGTTGAAATTTAATTTCATTGTGATGGTATTTAGAGGCCAGACCTTTGAATGATGATTAGATCATGAGAGCGCCACCTTCATGCAAGGACCAATGTCATCATTGGAGAACTGGGCTCCTTATCATAGAAATGATTTTTAATAAAAGTGAGCTCTGCCTTGTCTTCCTCTCTAAGTTTTGTCCCCTCTTGCCCTTCTGCCTTCCACCATGGGATGACACAGAATGAAGGTCCTTGCCAGATGCTGGTGCCAGGCTCTTGAACTCCCCAGTCTCCAGAACCATGAGCCACTTTAGCTTCTATTGTTTATAAATTACCCAGTCTGTGGTATTCTGTTATAGCAACACAAAACAGACTAAGACAGGTTTTCTGTTCTTTTATTTTGCTTTGCTTTTGTTTGTTTTTATATTCCCTTAGTTTCTACTCTTACCTTCATTATTTTACTGTTCATTTTCTATACCCTTAAGTTGGATGGTTATTTCATTAAGTCTTGATTTATTTTCTTCTCTTTTTCTAACATAACTATTTTGGTCTATAAATTTCTCTCTAATTTTGTTTTAGTGAAATTTACTGATTTTCATATGTAATAAATTTATTTAGTCCTAATTATGTTCTCATTCTCATTAGTATTTCCCTATTTACTCATGAATATTTATCATTATATTTTAATTGTGAAAAATAAGAGATTTTAATTATATTTCTACTTGATTCAAAATTTTATTTTATTGTGCTCAGAGAATGTTATCTGTTTGATTCTTGTTTCATTGTGTTGAGATTTACCATAGAAAATATGTTCATTTTGTGATAAAATCATCAATATCTCTTTAAATATTTTATTTTGAAAAAGTTTGAACTTACAGAAAGTTCATATATACTCCTCATTCAATTTTCCCTAATATTAATAACTTATATAACTGTAGTATCATTGTCAAAATCAGAACACTATCAATGATGTCCTATTTTGGCAATGAACACTAACTATTGATTAAACCACAGACCTTAACATTTCACCAGTTTTCCCCTAATGTCTTTTTAATTTCTGGAATCTAATCCAGAATCTCAGATTGCATTTTGTTTTTGTATATATTTATTCTCCTGCAATTTGTGTTTCCTTATTCTACTTTATTTCCATGTCTTTCATGTCCTTAATACTTTTGGTGAGTACTGGTCAGGTATTTTGTAGACTGTCTCTCAGTCTGAGTTTGTCTTAAGATTTATCATGATTAGTTTGAAGTTATGCATGTGATGTTGTGTCCTCAGTGCATCCTACCAGGATAAAATATTTTTAAAGGAGAACCTTTTTATTTCCAAGAGTACAACAAAACTTCATTTATATTGCCTCATTCCCTCTTGTATTGTAATTTTATTTTTTGACTCCATGTACTATTTAAAAAGGTAATGTGAATTTTTAAAATATCTTCTAGTTCTTCTGATTTACTTGTTTTGAGCAAAATTTTTATTTACATACAAGATAATATTTTTATATTTTTATAATGAATAAAATGTCTTTTTTGTATGTGGTATGTAGTGCCCTTCTCTGTCCCTATTAGTGAGATTTGCCTTGAAGTCGCTTTTCTCTGACAGTAATACATTTGCAGTAGGTATATTTACTTTAATAATCATCTAGGATATAGTTTTCCATTATTTAAATTCCATTCTAGTAAGCTACACTTTTGTATTTGTAAAGTGTACTTTATATGTATAATTATTCCTGAGCCAATAAAACTCCTCTATAATGCAATTATGTTTTAAAAATCTCATATTAATGGAATGTCTGAGGATAAGTATATTCTTCAGAGCTTAAATAATGTCCCAGGCAAGTGTAAGTTCCTAATGAGACATGTTTTAGAAAAAGGTTCTATAACCTTCCCACTCCTGATGGTGATTTGCCATCAGTGGGTAGTAGTTTACTCCAGATTAAATAACAATGGTGGAAGCTCTGGGTCTGTGGCTGGCTGGGACAGTACCACTGAGTCCTGTAGTCACCCAAATTATTAGTGCTCAATTGGATGTTTAACGATTTATATAGAGTTTCTTGCTATTTTTTGCTCTTAATTATCCCCCATAAAATATTATGTTTAAAGATTTATTACTTATAGAGATGTAACATATATTTTTGTTTTGATAAATTATAATTAATAAAAATGCAATGAAAGCTCAGAATAATAATGTTAACATATGAGTCACTACTATTTTAGGAATCAAAAAAGGTAAACTTTCAATTTCTATACATATGTGAATATAGGAAAGGATATTATTATAATCAATGTTTTCAAAAAATCTATTACATTGAGGCTAAAAATTTTGGTAAGGATAAAGTATGACTAATCATTCAGGGAGGAGAGAATAAGAACATAAAATTTCTAACTCAAAGAAAAATTTTATCAGACTATTAAATGGATAATAGCTTTAAAGTCACTATGATATGAAAATCCAGTTAGGTACATTTGTAAGAACAATGGAAGACTTTTAATATGTCAGTGTTATACACAACTGAAAACTATGTTGTTTTCAAACATTTAAATTCATAATATAAAAATTCAAATGCTAACTTAAAATGTATGCAGGTGAATAATGAGAGAATATTCCAGACCAATATCAGCTATGAATACTGATGCTTAAGTATTAAATAAAATATTGTCAAACAGAATCCAACATCACATTGATATAAATGCCACGGCTAAGTGGGATTCATGCTAGAAATGGAAGCCAGAATGCAGAATATCTCCACTGCGATTTGACATTATACTTAAGGTGTTTTCTAAACAAGAAAATAAAATAAACCAATTAGAGGCATAGGGACTAGAAACAAATTAATTTCTATTATTTTTCAGATGATATCTGGAATCCTTTAAAGCAGTAATGTTCAAATTAATTCACAAAATAATATAATTCAGTAAAATTAGCAATAAAAGTAGCATATATGTCATTAATATACCCCCAAATAAAGATTTATAGAGTATTTAGTATTAAAGTCCATGTACAATTACACCAAAGAAGATGACATACTACTTAAGATAAGCATAATAAGAACTGTGCAAACACTATATAATTTTTATAAACCTTTAAAATCTCCTGAAAGAAATAAAAGTAGTATGAACAAAAGGAAAAACATTTTTGAATAGGATGGCTCAAAGATATAAAGAGGTAAATTTTAAGTGGGTGAATTTATAAATTTATAAAAGTATTGTTATCACAATTTTTGAAAATTACAAATTGTCATATGGAGTAAGTTTAGTTGACACAGAAGTCCATGTGCAATAACCAGCAGGCAAGAATAGACAGAAAAACTCATCATAGGGTCAAGTCTTTTCAGATTTTAAACACATTATTAAGCATCTATAATGAAAATAATGTTACAGGTGCAAGAGAAGACAAAAAGACTAGAGGAATATAAAAGAACATCTGGAAACAGGTAGAGGTACAGAAGGAAGTTTAATATATGATTAAGGTAGTATCTCAATTATTATTATCTCAATCTATTATTGTCCAGTGGTGCCCATCTCAAACCACTGGGCAGTAATGGGTTTTTTTAAGAGGGGTCTCACTCAGTTGCCCAGGCTGTGGTGCAGTGGCTTAATCATGGCTCACTGCAGCCTGGCCTCCAGGCTCAAGCAATCCTCCTGACTCAGCCTCCAGAGTATCTTGGACTATAGGCATGCACTACCATGCCTGGCTACTTTATTATGTTTATTTTTAATTTAGACACGGGGTCTCAATATGTTGCTTAGATGGGTCTTGATATCCTGGGCTCAAACCATTCTACTGCCTTAGCCTCCTATGTAGCTGGGACTACAGGTGTGCACCAGTGTCTGGAATAATGTGTTTTAAGTAAATGTTGCCAGGACCACCTGAAAAATGATAAATTTAGATCCATACTTTATTTGTACACAGGAATAAACTCCAAATGAATCATGTTATCTAAACATACATGCACACACACCTGCTTAGGGGTATGCATACCAACATACAAACAGCCATGTAAGTACTAGAAGAAAAATGAATTAATTTTTCTATAATCTCCATGTAGAGAAAGCTTTCCAAGTACCACTCAAAATCCAAATGCAATCAAATATACAAAATTTGAATATACAATTTTTTAAAAATTTACTGGGCAAAAAGTACAATTAGAAAGTCATGAGATATATATAGAGAGATGCACCACATAAGAATATTTCAATCAATGACAGACCACATATTTGTCGGTGGTCCTATGAGATTATAATACCATATCTGTAGCCTACCTTAACTAGGTTTGGATATGTTTAGGTACACAAATATCACGTGTAACATGTGTTACAGTTGCCTAGAGTATTCAGTGCAGTCGCAGGTTGCACAGGGGTGTAAGGCCCAAGAGAAACAGGCTACACTATACAGCCCAGGTATGCAGTGGCCTGTGCCATCTGGGCTTGGGTACATGTACTCTAGGATGATTGCACAAAGACCAAATCACCCAAGGATGCATTTCTCAGGAAGTGTTCCCAGCACCAAAATGTATAAGTTGCCTCATAGATAAAGGGGCTAATGTTAATACATTTTTAAAAAATTGAAAATGGAAGGAAAAAATTAAAAACATTAATGAAGAAGAAGTCCAAGTAAACTGATTGTAAAATGAGCACAACAGGAAACACAGACACCATTCCTCCCCTATCATACTGGGGGGAAAAAATTAAAAGTTTTGCCACACATAAGCTTTGGGAGGCATTGTTACACATTCTCAGATGGGCTGAAACTTTTCCTGAAGGAGGCTTGGCTACACATGTATATAAAGATATGTGTATATATTTGTATACATATTTATGAAAATAAAAATATATTTTTATTACCAGCAACCTCCGTTCTAAGATGACTGAGGTGGTTAAGAGATAAGTCCAGGAAAAGCAATCAATGACTGAGTCACTCCAGGGAACACAGTCAATAACCAAGTCAGTCCAGGGAAAACAGATGATGACTGAGTGAATCCAGGGAAAAGAGCTGATAACTGCATCAGTTCAGGGAAAAGAAGAGATGACCAAGTCACTCCAGGGAAAATACTCATGACAAAAAGGAGATGGACCTCAGACCAGAGAACACAGCCTCTGACAAAGTCACAGCAAGGGAAACAGATAGTTGATGAGGTAGCAGGGTGTGATCTCCTCAGTTCGTTAAAAAAAAGGCAGTGATCAAGCCACACCAGAAGAAACAGTGATCATACGTCATTCCAGAGATCATAAAATAGTGATCATGGGTCATTCCAGAGATCAGAGTCTATGACTCAATCAGTACAGGGAAAGCACTGATGATAAGATGGCATAGATATGCCCTCAGTGTGGAAAACAGCAAATGACTGAGTCGCTCCAAGTGAAACAGGCAATGAGGGTGGATGACAGGCAGGGAAGCTCAGTTTCTCTGAAACACAGTCTATGACTGAGTCAGTCCAGGGAAAAGAGTTGAAAGAGTTGAATACCAGACAGTCCAGGGCACGAATCATTTCAGGGTAGAGTAAGTCCAGGGAAATGAGTTGAATACCAAGTTAATCCAGGGAAACAAGTTGAATACAGGGGTAATCCAGGGAAACAAGTACCAAGTCAAATCAGGAAAATGAGTTGAGTACTGAGTCAACCCAGCGAAATGAGTTGAGTACCAAGTCAATCCAAGAAAGTGAGTCAATGACTGAATCAATCCAGGAAAAAGAGTTGGTGATCTATCAGTCCAGGGAAACCAGTTGAGTACCAAGTTAATCCAGGGAACACAGTCAATGACTGAGTAAATCCAGGGAAAAGAGTCGATGACCAATCAGTCCAGGGAAAACAGTTGAGTACCTAATCATTCCAGGGATAACAGTGAATGACAGGCAGAGTCCAGGCAAAATAGTTGATGACCAAATCAGTTCAGGGAAAATAGTTGACCACAAAGTCACTTCAGGGGACACAGTTAATGGTGAACTGAGTCAATCCAGGGGAAAAAAAATCGATGATGAAATGACAGGGAGATATCCAGGAAAAACAGTGAATGACTGTCACTCCAAGGAAAACAGTTGTTTAGAGGATGACAGGAAGTGATTTCCTCAGACTTGGAAGACAGTCGACTCTTTTGTCACTCCAAGGATAACACTCAATCACTGAGTCAGTGGAGGGAACACAGCCCAGGACAGAGTTGGTCCAGTGTAAACAATTAATGACCAAAGACTGGGTATTCCCCTCATTCCAAGGAAAGTAGTCAATGATTGAGTGGCTCCAAAGGAAACAGCTACATGATGGCAGGCAGTGATGGTCTAACTCCAGGGGACACAGTTTCTGATACAGATACATAAATATTAAGCACGCATTGACTAAAGAGACAAAAGCACACTGTGGAAACCAAACTCCTTCCAAAGTAGAGAGCACAGGCTTCACCAGAGAGTTTTCCTGTGTCAATTTTCAGTAACATCCACAACTGCCCCAGCAAGTGCTATGTTGATCTGATATTTTTCCAACAGGTATTGTTTTGCCTGCTCTAGAAACTCATAAAGATGTAATCCTACAAGTGGATGTGTTGTATTTTAGCGAGATAAGAAGATCAGCACCAAGACAAAAGTATGATGAATTGCAGGGTCTTTATTGCCGGCGACCACGGAGGACTCATGTCTCTCCAACCCGTGGCCCCGAGTTGAGGGAGAGCTGGGCTTTTATGCTGTATAACACTTCTTTTGGGGCTGGGGGAGTTTTCGGAGGGGCTGGGGATCTTTGCAAGCAGGCAGTTTGTACAGAAGCCAAGGTCAGCAGTTAGAGACAGTGAAAACTCCCAATATCAGTAAGCAAGCAGTTTTTCAGAAGCCAAGGCCAGCAGCTAGAGACAATGAGGGTTTCTTCTCAGGGTCCGTGTGACCCTGAGCGGCGAGTTCTTGAATTCCAGTGAAATGAGGCTGGTGTCTGCACCTGGCGTTGGCCTGATTAATCGTAGTGCCTTATCATGTTGCCTGTGAGCCTGCACGTAGCCTGTGAGCCTGAGAAGCCCTTACATTTTAGCCTGGCTGAAGCCATTTTCCTTGCCACATCACAGATGGTCATTGATCAAGCCTTCATTCATTCAGCATATTTTAAATAAAATAATCCATGTTGGGTGTATCAACAGTTTGTGTCCCTTCATTGCCAAGTGTATTAAAATAGCAAAGTTTGTTTTCCCTTTCTCCTGTTGATAGATACCTGGGCCAGTGCCACTTTTTAACCTATTATAAATAAAGCTACTTTTAATTTTCTTGAATGAGTCTTTTTCATTTATCTTGAGTAAATAGGAGTGGAATGGCTAGCTCTTGGGTCATGTCTAGAAGTTTATGTAATTTCCAGCAGCTTTACCAAGTCATTGTACCATTCTACACTCCCTAAATGTATATAAAAGTTTCTTTTGCATGCAGGCATGGTAGCTCACGCCTGTAATCACAGCACTTTGGGAGACTGATGCAGGCAGATCACCTGAGGTCAGGAGGGAGTGCAAGACTAGCCTGGCCAACATGGTGAAACCCCATCTCTGCTAAAAAAAAAAAAAAAGTACCAAAAAGAAGGCTTCTTTTGCTTCATGTCATCGTGAACATTGAGATTATCAGTCTTTTTAATTTTAATGTTGGGATGTTGAGTGTCCAGTGGAATCTCGTTGCATATACCTAATGACCAAAAAAGCTGAGTTCTTTACTCTGTGCATATTGGCCATTTGTGGTTTTATGAGAATTGTTTAATTGTTTTGCCTTTTTAATGGAATCACTTGTCTTTTCATTACTGAGCTATAAAACTTGCTCATAGATCATAGCTCAGCCTTTTATCGACAATTTATTTGGTGAATATTTTCTCCCAGTCTTTGTCTTGAAGCTGCTGCTGATGCCTGTGTATTATGAGATCTCACCACTCTGGCTGGTGTGAACATAAGCTGCTTTCATTCCGGAGGGAATTCAGGGACTCATTCAGTGGACTTCTGGCTGTTCTATACCATAGTGTGGAGATCTGAATAGAGAGGGTGGCTAGAGACTGACTGCTCTATAGATCCCAGAGGCTATTTCTCTGTAGTTATCCTTCCCCTCCAGCACTGTGCCTTGCACATCTCAGCAACCTCAGGCTCCTAACACTTTTAGCTTGGGTTTCTGTGTCATCAGTTCAGCAAAATCATCAGCTATTTAGCTTTCTCCTCCTTGTGCTGAAGCCTAGAAAGTGCCCTAGGCAATAAGCTGGGGCCATGTGAGTGCTGACCTTTGGTTTCCTTCATTTCAAAGATCACAGTCATGTTTTCTGTTGTCCATAGTCTGAAAAACGTAGTTTTATATATTTCCAGCTAACTGTTTACGGTATTACAGCAATTCCCTTAGCTGTTAATCCTTTTTGAGCAGAAGCAGAGTGTCCCTAATTCCTTCATTATGTTTCTCTTTATGTTGCAAATGTGGATCAAAAGTGCAAAAATCTACACATAAATCAATTCTACAATATAATATTCTTCCAGAATTGAATTCTTCATCTTAAACTTCTACTCTTCTCCATTACTCAATATATAAATCTATATAACTGGTGACTTCAATTTTCTTCCATCTCAACACAGAGTTCAAGTCATGGCCCTGCACTTTGTGGATACTGGGTAAATATTGTTCAACTACTGAGAGCCGTTAACTTAAGGCCATGAATTTACTTGTCAGCAATCCAGTTTTCTTTTTCCTTTTAATTTCTCATTCTTTTACCCAGGTTCCCTTCTCCTGCCAGCAAATCTATTATCTCTGCATTTTATGTAGGTATTCAAACACTTTTCTTCATTATGTAAAGTTGCAAATTGTGCTTCCTGCTGCTTTTTTTTCTTTGCACTGACTACAGATTCTTTTATTAGCATCTGTCCCCATTACTTTTCTATTTTGGACTATTCCATGCGACAGGAACAAATCACATGGCCTAGACCTTTTCAGAGAGCAAGAAAAATTAAATACTCTTTTTACTGCATTTTTTTGTGCATTAACTGACATTAAAGTGTTGTCTCTCCTTTTTATCCTTAAATGTTTATGTAAGTAATTACATGTGAATAACTTGGATTTGTAACTTCTCAAAATATGATTTACAGCTTGTTGACTACAAAATTGAGGCCTTGAAATTCCATTGTGTTGAAAGCTTAGTAGTCATCTTTTCCTGTCCAATGTAGCAATAAAAGTGCCTTCCACTAACAACAAAAGGCCCAAAATAAAATGACTACAAATATGAGCAAAGTGACTAAAAATTTGTTGACATAATACAGGGGAAGATAAAATGGTGACTCCAGGATAAACAATTTTGTCTGTTCAATTTTCTTCTAATAGTATATATATTTTCATAATTTATCAAACCCATGTGTAATTTGCTTGTAAATATTATTGACTGTAACAATGCAGTTATAAAGAATTTTTTTCCATGATAGAGCTACTTATCAATGAAATAAAACATATCACTTTATTTCCACTGAATTATACTGTTACCTTGATTACATATGTATTTAGTATGTATTTCATTTATTTAATAAGTATATATATGTATGTGTAAGAACATACATATATCAGCAATTAATCTCTTCAGGTTAATTAATATATTTATCCATTTCTTCACCAATATTATCTGCTCTAATTAGCAGGGACTTCATGGTAAGTTTGAATTTGTGGTGAATTATACACATGCACAGAAGCACATACCTGTAGACATCATGGTAGAGACACTATTATTTTTCAAAAGATCTTTCGCTGTTAAGATTAAGCTAATTAAGATTCTTACTGCAACATTTCCTTCAATTTCCTTTCTTTAACCCCACTTATTGGAATTTTTATTGGAATGCATTTAGTTTACATATTTATGTATTTACAAAATTAAATGTTCAAATCCAGGACAATGAACTATGTCTACATATGTTCAGGTTTTGTATTTTGTACTTAACAGGATTTTACAGATTTCTGTATATAAATTCTAAATCTTTTCTATTAGAATACTTTCCACAAATTAATTATTTTCAACATTATTATGAGTTTTTTTTTTTAATTTCTTAAAGAGATTATTATCACCATGGGGTAAAAACTATTGACTTGTGTGTTTAACTTGTGTTGATGTTGCTAATTCAACTGGGTTTACTTAATTCTAGTAGTTTTATTAATTTCCAAATATACTCTGCAGATATAAATAATTTTGCCTCATGTTCTAATCTTTACATAAATTTTATATCCTTCTTTTGTGTTTTATCATCTAAACTTAAAAAATGATAATAGTGATGACAACTAATATCTCGTTTCTGTACTTAACTGTAAAATAAATTTTCCAGAATCTTGCCATTAGACTGATGATTGTTATTATGGGTAAATAATATTTATCATATTTAAGCAGCTTCCTTCTGTATCTGTTTCACTTAGATTTTTTATTTGTAAGGGCTGTTTTATCTATCAAACCCCTTTCTGGCACCCATTGATGTAGTTATGTTTTCTCTTTCAATTTTTGTTATCAATTATGCTGATGTAATTCCTGATGTTGAGCCTTTTGTCATTTATGGAATAAATTTTACTTGATTATAGTATATTATTCTTCGGAGCAGACTTGCATAATGTCTGCCAAATTTTTATTCAGAATTTTTCATTTGTGTTAATAATAAAAAACAGTTTATTTTGTTTTCTTTTAATCTTGCCATCCAATTTTTCATCAATGTTATACTCATGTATAAAATGAATTTGGATTGGATAAATTAAGTATTTTCTATTGTCTAGAATATTTTAAACCAGTGCTTCTCAAACTTTAGCATGCACAAAGCACCTAGAAAGCTTTTTAAATTACAGATTTCTGCTCCAATCCCCAATGCTGTGTTTCAACTCAGTTATTCTCATGTGGCTCCTGAGGCTATGATTTCTAACAAGCTCCCAGTTAAGGCTGATACTTCTGCTTGACCAGCACTATGTAGCATGTTTAGAAATACTGGTGCACATTGCACTGGAATTATTAATAAAATAGATACATGTAAATCAGCCACAAACCCATCCGTAAACCCAATTGCCATTTTTAATGACAGATTTTTTAAGCTTAAGATTTTCTATATTGTGTAGATTAATTTTGGAAGTTTATACGTTCCTAGGAAATCATTTATTTCCCTGTATAATCAAATATGTTGCCACATTGGGCACTTAACATTATTTTATAATTCTTTCCTTAAGCTTAAAAAAAAACCTGAATTAAAGAAGTATCTGCATTGGCATGACTTTCTGAACATTTTGTGAGGCATATGATACTTCAGTTTGGAGTGTGTGTGTGTTTTATTTTGTATTTTTCTGCTTTTTCAATGATAAAGTTTATATTTTCCAAACAATTATACATTTGTTATTATAGAAGAAAGTATACCAAACCCAAGAGTTAAGGAAATATTTCTTACAGTTAATTAAAAAAAGATCTATAATTAGATCTAATTAGAGAAATTAGATTTATTTTTTCACAAAGCATGTTTTCTGTCTGAAGAATGACAACATAAAGATAAATTGATGAGTATAGGTTGGTGCAAAAGTAATTGCTTTTAATGACCATGTCTTTTAATGGTCAAAACCGCAACTACTTTTGTACCAGCCTAATAAAATCCAGCATACCATAAACAAAAAGAATCCCATGCATCTGTGCTGCGGAGCCTGGTCTGGAATCCCACATCTAAACAAAATGGCTGGACCCTGTAAAATCCTTGCGACTGTGAGCCATAAGAATCATCTTTGAGAGTTCTTCGCTGGCAGAGCCTACCCACCAAAATGTGAAGTAAGCTACCATGGCCTTCCGGAAGGACAGCACCAATAGAAACCCTGGCTCTGAATCTGAAGTTGACCAGTTCACTGGCAAGAGTAGATGGGTTTTCTGGACTTGCTAGGCAACCTCATCATAACTAACCACATTCCATGAAGTTCCTCCAGGTCAGAAGTGGGTGCAAACTGTTTCCGTAAGTCTTGTCATCATTCCATACACTGTGGGTACTGAAAGAAATACTCTTCCATAATAAAATGCCACAAGTGACCATGGAAATGGCCTCCCAGGGAAGGACACACATCTTCTTTAAGAAGATTTCAGGGGTCTCTGATGCCCACCAATAGCTGTCAGGCCAAGAACATGTCACAGGAATTGAATTTCCTATTGAGGAAAAGCAGGCAGGCATGAAGTGCTTTGCACGGTGGTAACTGGAGATTGGTCTAAATTGCATGAAATCTAAAAGTAGATTCAGGAGCCTTTGTGAATCCTGCTATCAAAGCTTAAAATGTGGGATACTCTCAAAATCTCTTCTAAGACTCTAGTATCTCTGCTTCTGTTTCCATCCCTACAAAGTCATCTCACAGATGGCCAATTGTCTCTCCTGAAAATTATAGAACAATTTTACTCACTTTACCTCTTCCTTACAAACCTCACGGTCCCCCGCAATTACAGCTGGGATGATGTTACTCCTTTTCTCAGACATTTCCATTCATTATCAAATTTGCCCTACGGTGCTTATTACCCTAAATCCTTACCTCTTTCTCATTTTTTGCTGCTTCTTAATCTTGTCTAACATCTTTTCTCATGATTGCCATAGTGCAATGCTGCCCTAGTCATGTTTCAGAAAGACTTCTAGAATATTTCAAATAATGTGCAGTAGTCCCCAACTTTCTAATCCTTGTTCTATATTTGAAATTATTGAAAAAAGAAAACAACTATATTCTTTACATCTCTCAGTCACAGTCTTGTGGTAGAATACATTGCAGGTGTGCAAAGGTTTTTCAATCAAATTGAATCTTGCTAAATTATTTTCCAAATGCATTTCTGTTTCTCCAAGGCATTTACGATAAATCCTTTTCTTTGTAAATTCAACCCAAATCATTTTACCTTCTCTCCTTACCACTATTAATTATTCTTTAAGTCGTTTTTCTAGATTATGAAACAAAATGATCTTCATCCTTCAATTTAGTTTCACACAAGAAGATGAATAACATAGGAATTATAAATAAATGATGTCTTTAAAAATGTACTGTTTTCTTTAATTGGATAGATGGCACTTAACAAGCTGCTCTTGTTTAGTTATAACTAGTTTGGTAAGCAACATTTGTGTTTTATGCCTGACCGAATTAACCAAATACAGGCAAAAAGGAAAAAAAGCATTTCATATTCTGAGCATTGGCTCTAAGTAAAATTACTCTAAGCCTGCATGTGCCATTACATAAGAGACTGATACCCCTGCCTGTTAAAAACATAAAGTAGCAACCAAGCCCCATGAAAAAACAGCTACAAAAGATCATTTATAGTTTCCTGGACAATAGCCATGTCCACTTACATTAGTCTAAAAACCAGTAGCGTAGAAAGCATAAATTAGCATCTTCTTTAAGATTTTTAAAAAGCATGGTACAGTATGAAATTTCTACTTTATTTTCAAAGCTTATTCCATGAATCATGTCTCTAAATACCACAGTACATTGACTCTGGCAAGGTTAGTGACACTTGGCTTGAATCACACCCCAGAATTTTCAAAAGCTGGAGCCAAAGATTACATACCTAGAAAACTGCTCCATTGATTGTAATAACCATCTCCGCTTCAGGATCATTATTTTAAAGCTTGAAAGTTTTAGTCTCAGAACCCCTTTATATCCCTAAAGATTGTCAAGGACCCCAAAGAGTTTTGAAGCATACCCAGAGTTTATATTTATTATCATTTACCACCTTGGAAATTGAAACTGAGATGGACCGAGTGATGCTATGTCATAACATAAATAACACATTTGTAGACAAATAAACACATTTTACAAAGCAAATTAAAAAGTGAGAAGGGTGCTGTTGCTTTACACTCTTGCAAATCTCTTAGTAGAAAATGGTGAGATTCTAATATATGCTCATGCACACAATCTTCTGTCATATGTTGTTTTGGTTGGAATCTATGAACAAAATCCGGTTTTGTGCAAATATGTATTTGGAAAAGAGAGGAGGCTTTAAATAACTTTCAGATGATTGTGGACATTCTTCTTTGATACTATACCCAAAATCTAGAAAGAGAAGGCTTTTAAAGATGGCTTGAAATTTGGAATCTGTCTTCAGTGTTCATAATCTTTTAAAACACGATTGTATTAAAATCCATGGATATATGGATTCAAATGAGTACTTCAAATGGGTCTCTTAGCTTCACTTGACAGCCTAAAAAACTAAATATATATTTTAAAATGGGTCTTTTAGCCATGCATGATTTTGTATCACAATGCATTATTCATTTAAAAAATATTGTTTCAGTAAGTTTATTTAGGTCTTCCAAATAGTCACATATTTTATTATATAGTATTAAAAATACCTTACTGGCCAATGTTACCACTCATCTCCTCAGAAAAGTCTAAGTATTGGAAAGCCGTGGAAGATTATCATTGACAATTACTGTCAGGATTTTATCATTGGAATATATTGAAAGAGACCAATGTGACTCACTTTGGTCACTTTCAAGAAAATGTCTACCAAATCCTCAAGTCCAAAGGACAATAGTTTATCTAGGAGTCATTACTTCAAGTGAAAATTGTATGCCCTTTAAAAAGTGGCCAATTTAGCACACACTTCCCATATCTGCACAAGTGCTTTCCTTCACAAACACACAAAATGACACTTTGGTATCTGGAGAACTACTTTGTGCACAGTTCTCATCTTGTCATACCAAATACTGAATCTATGTTTACCCCAAGATTAAGGTTGAAGACAATTAAGATTATTTTGTGCTTCATCAGGGACATTCTTCAGTGATACTGGCTTTTTACAAACCACCAGTGCGTAGCAGGGAACAATACTATGGCAACCAGCACAGTTTAGTATACCTGAATCGATTTGTGCTAAGGTACCGGCAGCTTCACCCTGCACTGTTTCGGCATTGTCAGTACAAAGGAAACCCAGTATGAAAAAGAAAAAATATTATCTCAGCATTATTATCAAAATAATTTTGGCTTAACCCCTGAAAGTGTTCAGACACTCACCGGGGTCTATGAAGCACAGTATAAAACCCCCAATTTAGTGTCAGGAGTGTTTGCTTCCCATCAAGACTTTGGACTGTATAAGGTGTGTTTTTGTTTTTGTTTTGTTTTTCCTCTTATTACCACACAATTGCTTTTGCATCTGACAAATTTTTAAAGGTCCCTGTCTGATGTTTGGAAATTCATCTTGTTTTATGCCTGGTATCCTGCTATGCATGAAGCACTTGTATTTGCAAAATGCACTATAATAATTACAATGCATAATCACCTTCCAATCTCCAAAATGAACAATGCTAAGCTCTTATGAATTATACGGTCATGATTTGTAACTGAATGATTGATCTATAAAAGGTGTTAGAGAGAAAAAACTGCTTGCCTAGTGAAATTGAATTAAATTGGGCACAGGAAAGACGAGAATAAAGTCAGGCAGGGCTCCCTGTTCTTGCGAATCCATCACTGGATGTCTTCAGGGAGCCTCACAGTTCCAAGAGCAGCTTCTCTGTAGAATGCAGTTCTAAAGAGGAATTCGAAAGAAAAAGGGTATAGCCCAGGGAGAAGTAGTTCAGAAAAGAGAAAAAGCAAAGCTTTGACTAATACCTCCTATAATCGCCCTTTTGTGAACTGACAGGTCAGCACAGACAGTTGACAACTTGGCTAATCCAGAGATTTTTGCTAGTGGAAAAGAATGCTGAAAAGATCGTTTGCTACTTTCTCATGGAAGCAGAATTGTGTAGACAGCCTATATAAAGACCCCAAGGAACCTTTCCAGTCTTGAGTGTTGCTGTGTATGTTAAACTTACTAGAAGTACTGAATGGATAAGCTGGATTCTAAACAAACTTTGGACATCAAAGCTGCTTCGTTGAGCATCTTAGTTTTCTGATCAAACTGCGGTAGTGCTTTTTGGTTTCTTGTTTTATTTTTACCTCTAGAATCATCCCAGAGAATAAACAGGTCTCTGAAAAACCAGTACATCCTTTCCTCTGAATACTCTTGAAACACATCCCTTCAAGAATTTGATGACATGTATAATCCCTTTAAATACACAGATGCACATATGTAATTTTATGTATGTAAGTATGTATGTGAAGCCTTGAGTTTCACATACCTACTAAAAAGTTTATCCAAAAGGAGCTTTTTGATCTAAGTTAAGAACCTCAATATGATGGTATCAGACATGTCTAACCCAAAGCTGGATGTACCTAGAACGTTTTCCTAGCACTCGTTAATCGCATTTGCTGGGATGTTGGGGTGTGTGTTGAGATGTTATTATAACTCCTTCCACAACACACATCACTTCTCTTCTAGAAATTTCAACTTGGAATATTTACATTTTGGAATATTTAAATATTAACAATAAAACTTGTTAATGTGAACTATACTGGAGCAGCCAGAACAATTCCAAAGCAGTCAGCACCTCATTTCCTCTGCCGTTCTTCAGCTTATAATTATGCAAATGAACTTGCCTTTTGCTAGCACTCATAATTCACACTCTCAGGGCTACCCGTCGACAACTGTTTATTGAAAAACTGCCATGTGTCCAGGGCTCCGCCAGGCGCTCTCAATCCATAACACAGCTCACTATCAAAGAATGCATAATAGGAATGAAAAGTCAAGGCTCACATTAGCAGGAATTAGTGGAAAGAAAGTGGCTAGATGGAATCAAGTGTTGAGTACGGAATATCAGTAAGAGGTGATACAGAGGTCAGTAAATGGCATATCCAAGTAAGGCTCCCTTGCAGAAATTGGGTCTACATTTAATGGTTTGGGGCAAAGTGCAGACACTGGCTAATTTTCAGCTCTGACTTTCAGGGGAAGGTGTGTGCCATTCCCTGAAGAATATAAGGGTACACTATCTGAGGTCCACAGGGTATTAGCTTGATCAATCAAAGATGTTTGGAATTTTTTTCTTAAAGGCAAGAAGTATTCCCATGACAGTGACAGGAAATTTGAGATGAAAGATACAAAAGGATACATCCTATCAAGAGAATGGCAATGCATTCATCTTCCATCTAAGGAATCCTCTTACAGATTGCTCTTTTTTTCTTGACCTCTTTTCCATAGCCTCTCCAGACTAAGCAAGAGGTAAGGCACATTTACATACCTAACGAGACATATGATTGCCTACTTCTGTTACATCAGATTGCAAATAACTTGAGAAATAATGAGGTGCCATTATTTGAGTCATTTGACAAGTAGGGTCTTCTACTAGTCCAGAAATGCAGTCGGTAGATGTGTGGATCTGTGTATGCAGATTTTGCGGAAGATAGACTGGAAGAGAAAGATGCAAGAATAAATACCGTACTTTTTTCCTAGGCAGAGTTCACAGGCTAATGGACAGACATCTGTAGAGATGAATAATCATAAAATAGTGTCATGCTACAATGGAGATACACCTAAAATGCTGACAGAGCACCGACGGGCTATGTTGAAGTTCCTAACACCCTACTGACACTGTTAATGGGAACTGAATGAAAAAAAAAAAGGCTGCAAATTAAGAACCAAGATCCCTGCACTGCAGAAAGTACGCCAGTCAGTGGAAATCAATACAGAAGACAGTATTGACAGTTGGTGGTGATGTAACACTTAAGTGACCTTCAGACAAGTCCAGCTGCTAATTAATGAGTGGTATGTTCCTGAGAAACAGAAAGGTATACTTTCTTATTTAATGCTTTGTGTTACTTGGCGATAAGATATGTCAATATATACTAATAACAAATTAAGCTAAATATTGTATTTGCTAACAAAACAAGTACAAAACACACAGAGTTGTAATCTGAGAACCACAGAAATAGAATGTAACTTATTTATGACATAGTAACACAATAATTCCATGTAAAAGACAGATTAAGCTATAGTAAACTGACAAACATATATATATATATATATATATATATATATATATATATTCATTTCCATAGGTTTTTGGGGAACAGTTGGTAGTTGGTTACACAAATACGTTCTTTAGTGGTACTTTGTGAGATTTTGATGCACCCATCACCTGAGCAGTATACACTGAGCCTGATTTGTAGTCTTTTATCCCTCACCCTCTTCCCACTTTTTCCTCCTGACTCCCAAACAACTATGTTTAACCTGCTACACTAACACGTAAAACACAGGCATTTTATTCCATAGCAGTGATCATTACCTCAACAGCTGGTTTTTTGTCAGGTCTACTCCACTGATGTGGGTTTCATTGTGTTGCATCTATTTCTATCTTTTCGGTGGAAATGCATTTAGTATTTTGGTGGAAATGCACTCAGAATTATATACAGTAGTCAATATATAATTCCACAAGACAGACAATAACAAATGATTTTGTAACTCTGGTGTAAAGCTGCTTGTATTTCTCTCTTGTGCCATATACTTGTTAATGGCAATTTTAATAGGATGGTCACTCAAATTAATAGAACATCAAGATGTTCGTGGTACAGCAGGTATACTAGACAAGTATACTCGCTAATGGGTCTATATATTGTTATTCTGCAAATGACCAAAGGGCTGACTTAGTAGAAAATGCCTTTGATCAAGGAAGTCAGCAGGGTTCATGCATTTTTTATTAGTGAATAACTAAAACCCAGCACTTTTTTCTCAAAGTCACTTATAAACTAATCTAACCCAGTCAAAATAAATTCACTTCACACTTGAGCTTTAAAACTTATTGATTTCAAGTTTCTCATTTAGGCTTTTTTTTTTTTTTTTAACTTTCTATAATCGGATTCCCCCATAACACGAACTTCCACCAAACCAGGGTCTTTTTCCCTCCAACCAATGCCACAGTCTTGTCCCATCTTTGCCATCATTTCCTCTCATTCTCCTGTTTGGAATGCCAAATTTCACAGAGCACAAGAGTGGCATCAACAGAGCTAATTCGAATTTTGATGATTAATATGATGCTTGGTCACTCATCACACAGAATTCCCTTACTTTAAGCTTCCTTCAACTACAAAGTCTGAACTTTATGGCTTTGAAACCGTGGCTCATTCCAGATCACTATTCTAACCTTAGATTTTGATTTTTTCCTTCCATGCATTCTAATTGTGGAAAAAAAAAAAAAAACAGACAACTAATTTCTCTATGAATATATTTTACCTTATTAATCTGTCTTCTATGTTTATCCAAGCCAGAATATGTTTTTCTCATAGAAAAACATGAGCCCTGTTTCACATGGGGACCCTCCTGGCATCCCCTGTTCACTTCAGATTTCAGCACTGTTGAGGTGAACAGCTCCACTTCGACAGTGAACTGCCTCTGACCCGACTTTTACAATCTCTGTCCTGGTTCCATGGCTTCATTCCACTTCAGCCCACAGAAGTGCAGGCCAAGACTGTCAACAAGCTATAGGTTTCATTGCTTTACATAGACTACAATAGCAAAGTCATAGAATCAACCTAGGCACCCATCAACGGCGGATTGTATGAAGAAAATATGGTACATATAAACCATGGAATACTACACAGTGATAAAAAAAGAATGAGATCATGTCCTTTGCAGCAACATGCATAGTGCTGGAGTCCATTGCCCTATGTGAATTAATTCAGAAACAGAAAGTCAAATACCTCATGTTCTGACTTACAAGCATAAGCTAAACAATGGGTACTCATGGACATACATGATAGAAACAACAGATACTGAAGACTTTTATAAAGGGAGAGAGAGGAGAGGGGAGGTAAAGAGAAACTAGTTATCGGGTAGTATGATCAAGTATGATCACTATTTGGGTAATGGGTTCAATAGAAGCCCAAATTCCAGCATTATGCAATATACCCATGTAACAAACCTGCATGTGGACCCCTTGAATCTTAGAATAACAATTAAAAAAGACATGCATGCCAGGAAGTTAAAACCCTGGGAACCACCTTCAAACTAATAGGAGATAGGGATCAGTGGGCAAATATCCTAACTTTTTATCCTTGTTTACTAAAATTTTTTTAACAAAAATATCTCAATGAACTTTTGTAAAAGCAGTTGAGCAATGCCCTTCCTTTCTCATCCACCTTAATGTCAAATGGTAGGATGGCTGGCCAGGTAGATACTGACCTAATGGCCTACTGGCAATTCGTTTTACAAAGAAACACAAGATACATATGTTTTAGAGGTGCCTTTTCTATAAGCGATATTCCAAAAGCTGTCAATATCTGAAAATTTGGGTGATTTTGTATTCAGAGCCTGGTTAAATAGAAAGGCAAGCTCCACTGTAATTTTATCTGAAGAAGCAGTTGAAACAGAAATGGAAATTGCCATCAAACATAGAAGATTGCTTTCGTGCAATTTCTCTATTTTATGTTCAAAAGCTTTTATTTTCAGAAACATTGTCTGTCTTTTCCTTTTCCAGGGATCAAATTCACAACTTGTTCTTGAGTCTATTTTGCGTAAATTGCCTTAGTGTTAAACTGTACAATTCCTGGCTTCTTCAAAGCACCCACATCCTGTTTCAGTGAAATTCCTGGAGAGACCAAGGGTTGTCTCTTAGAACAGGCAGCACCAAAGGGCCTTCATTAGTTTCTTACAGAAACCTGGATGGTGAAAGACATCACACGTGTCTAACTACAGTGCTTCATCTTCTATTCATTTTCTTACAAATGCCCACAGGTAAGACAGCACATTACAAGAGAGAAGTCCTTCAGAGGTGGATGCCTGGGATCTCCTGCTGCAGCAGTATAAAAAAACCAGAAAAAATAACCCCACACAAAGAACTCCTGAAGTTAAACAGCTTGATCATCCATGGGGAGCACTGAGATGTAGTAAATTGCACAGAGAAAATCTCCCATTTGGCTGTATATACTTTCTCTGAAATCTCATCTTTCCCCCAAACCATCTGATAAATTGCCTTCTAATTGCAAAAATTTCCTCTAGGAAGGGATTAGATACATCGCTCTCAGAGTATGTTTCTATACGAAATCAACTCTTACAATGGCTGACTGTTCACTTCTTGAATGGCTGTTAAAATGGCTGACTATTCACTTCCTACTTCTTCCTCAACTCCCTGAGTTCTATACCCATGCTCACTCTTTGCCTTGCTGACTACAATTTATGCTACAACTCTTTAGATACACCAGAGAAAATCAGCAACAGCAACTGACAAGACTGGGTTTTTTGGGAAAGTGGTGCTGAGTTTTTAATAAAAAAACAAACAGCAAACATTACTCTTTCATTCTTTGAGACGTTAACCATGATTATTCCCTATTCCCCCCAAATAGAAAAAGCTTTAATGCATTATGAAAATTAGTACCTGTCAGTAATAAATACAGTGAGGCATTCAGCCTGTACCCACTATATCCATCTATATCAAAAAACCATCTCAAGTTTGTGGAAATAAAGACTTCGCCCCTCTTTCCCAAATGAGAGCAAACAGAGACTTTTTAGTCAGAGCTTGCTCTAGCAAGGCAGTCTGGCACTATCACTTGCATTTAGCACAGATTCAAAGGCCAGCAGGGAGTAGGGATACTTTGTGGTGAAAAGGTGTTACAGGTAGTTAGGCATGAGCTGGACAGGAGAGGGCTCTCCTCCACCACCCCCACTAGAAATAATGGGGGATGGTTCAGCAATTATGGCAGTGCCTCTCTCAAAGTGATAAATTGGCAGCCAGAACCAGGAAGAGGCCATTTGCTGCTGGTCCACACCTGTTAACATTAAACTGTTAATTAAAGTCAGGCCCCAGGATGAAGCAACTTCCTGGGCACGCACATTAAGAGACAAAAATGGTGAAGTATGACCTTCCAGGCAGGACCTGAAGTTGATTCAGACACACACAGATTCACCGCTGGTAACTCGAGGTAACTTGGATCTGTTCCACTGCTGACAAAGGAAAAGGCTGTAGGTGTGCTGTGACTGGAGTTTGCTGGCATGGGGGGACTTCAGGTGAGCTGTCCGAAAGTGGGACATCTCATGTCATTGGTTTGGGGAGCATATTTCACTTTCCCTGGTTGGTTTGGAGTTGGAAAAGGGGAAAAATATAGGAAAACTGGCAGAAATGGATGAAGTCTCGATTGCTTGGGGATGACTGTTGCAGTGATTGTAGTTCGGATCCCAGATCTGGGTGCCGAATGGGTGGTAGGACAGAGTTCTGTTGTCATATATATGGTCTTACCTTTCTCCATTGGTGTACTTAGCATCTCAAGTCCATTTGCAAAGCTCCGCTGTTGAAAAATAATTACCTGTTATAACTAGTAATGAAATATTTGTTTACAAGAACAAAATAGATTCTTAAGAAATTATAAACTGCGCATAATTGGTAGAGGACTTTCTGGCCCCATCCCCCAGCCATGTGGAAAGAGCCTAACTCCTGATAGGGAAGGCCCTTCCCCCCGCAGGGAGGGTCCCTTATCTCACTCTGCCCCGGCCCAGCCCAAGACCAGCAAACCTTCCCGCCCAGCAGCCCACTAACCCAATCACCATTCGCCCCATCTGCTCTCCCATAATCTCTCGTCCTACAAGCTCCCGCCCGGCAGGCTTTCTGCCCAGCAACCAACCTGGCCAATCGTCAACCGCCAGGTCAGCTCTCCCTAGCCAATTGCTATCTGCCAGACCAGCTCTCCCACCGCCCCAGGCCCTCCGCCCCTATAAAGCGGACCGAACAAGGAACGCGCGTGCGATTCCTCCCTGCCTGCCTGAGTCGCCCGGAGATCCCAATAAAGTCGGTACCGGCCACCACGCGTCCTGCCTCGTGTCTACTGAGTGCCTGCCTCCATGGGTTGGGGTCCCACAACCGGGGGTCGCACAAGTGGTGCCAAAACCCAGAAGTGCGGGCTGCCGGCCCGGCCGCAGCCCCCTCCTCCGGCGACCCTTTTTTGGATCCGACACCTCTACACTCCGACTAAGGTAAGTTCATTTTTCTCTCTTGCCTTTCCTTCACGTGGTGTGCACAGTAGTCCCTCCCAATTCTCCGGACCCCTCGCCTAGCGTCGGCTGACCCCAGGAAGGTCCTCCGTTCTGGCTCCAGGAGCCCCTCTGGGAACTGCCAGACAGGGGACGCCCTCTCTGACTCTTCCTTCTGTTAATTCTCTGGGTATCTGCAGTGTAAGGGGGACGCCTCTTCCTGCATCTACCCAGCTGTTGGCAGGGAATCACTGCTGCGCACGCCATGGGGAACGCGGAGTCCTAAATACCCCTTAACACCCCTCTTGGGTGTTTATTTCGAAACTTCTCCAAATTGGGATACTCGCAAACTCTGAGGCGGAAAAAACTCATTTTCTTGTCTCAAGTGGCATGGCCCCAGTATCGGCTCGATAACCAGTCACATTGGCCCCCGACTGGCACTTTCGATTCCAACGTCCTTCACGACCTTGACAATTTCTGCCGCCGTACAGGCAAAGACCACGAGGTGCCTTATGTACAGGCTTTTTGGGATCTCCGTACCCACCCGGACCTTTGTTCCACTTGCTCTACGCACCAGGTTCTTTTAGCCCAGGTTCCTCGCAAAAACTCATCCATTATCTCCATTACTTCTCCCCCGCCTTACTCAATGCAGGAGGATCTGCCTGACCATCTGTCTCCTCCCGCCAACCCTAGCTGCCAGTTACCGCCAGTCGTTAGCTCTTCCCCCACTCTCTCCGCACCTCCTACCTCAGAGGCTTCGCCTTGCCCTTCCCCCACTTCCCCCACGCTTCCTGCCTTAGAGGCCCCACCTCCTTCTGCTCCTCCGGTGGCCACTCCCTCCGCACTTCCCGCCTCAGAGGCCCCACCTCCTCTTGCTTCTCCGGTGGCCACTCCCTCCGTGCTTCCCGCCTCAGAGGCTCCTCCTCCTTTTGTTTCCCCGGTGGCTGCTCCCTCTGCGCCTCCTGCTTTGGAGGCCCCACCTTCTCTTACCTCCCTGGTAGCAGCCCATACCCGCTCACACCAGCCCACTCTCCTGGCTCCGCTTCGAGAGGTGGCCAGGGCGGAAGGCTTGGTTAGGGTGCACGTCCCTTTTTCCCTCCAAGATTTGTCGCAAATCGAGCGGAGACTCGGTTCATTCTCAGCAGACCCCTCCAATTATATCAAGGAATTCCAATATCTCACTCAGGCATACAGCCTCACATGGCATGATGTCTGCGTTATCTGTACCTCCACTCTCACCGCCGAGGAACATGAGCGCATCCTCACTGCAGCCATGCATCAGGCAGACAAGGACCATGCCATAAATAGCCAGGTCCCTTTAGGCCCTGAAGTTATCCCAAATGCAGACCCCCAATGGGACTATCAGGCTGGTCACGGGTCTGATATACCCCGAAGGGACTGCATGATCCAGTACCTCCTCAAGGGCATGGATATTGTATCTAACAAAGTGGTAAATTATGACAAACTAAGAGAAATTACCCAACTACCTGATGAAAACCCCGCCCTTTTCCTCAGCCGCTTGCAGGAAGCGCTAGTCCATTACACCCGGCTAGACCCCGCCTCCCAGAATGGGGCCACTGTCCTAGCCTCTCATTTCATTTCCCAATCTGCCCCTGATATCCGAAAGAAACTAAAGAAGGTAGAGGAGGGTCCGGAAACCCCCATACAAGACCTGGTGAAAATGGCCTTTAAAGTTTTTAATGCTAGGGAGGACACAGCTGAGGCAGCTCGCCAAGCCTGAATGAAGCAAAAGGTCACTTTGCAAACCCAGGCTCTAGTAGCAGCCCTAAGGCCGGCAGGAAACCAAAAACCTAAAAGCGATTCCCGCACTCCTCCTGGTGCGTGTTTTAAGTGTGGGAAAGAAGAACACTGGTCCAAGGCCTGTCCTCAGCCTCGTCCACCCACCAAGCCCTGTCCCATTTGCCAGCTCATGGGGCACTGGAAGTCGGACTGTCCCAGTTCATCCAGGGTCCCGGCCCCTCCAGGCCGGCACACTGGACAACAAGGGGCTGTCACTGGAAGCCTGGAACCTGTTCGTGCTGTCCAGGAACTGGGCACCCAGAACTCTCCGTTCCCAGAACTGCTGGGGCTGTTGGATGATTAGTGGGGCCCTGGCTCCCCAACTCCGGTTACCCTTGCCGAGCCCAGGGTTACGCTCAAGGTAGCGGGTAAAAGTGTCTCCTTCTTGCTCAACACGGGGGCTACCTATTCTGTGCTTCCCACTTATTCTGGAAAAACTTTCCCTTCCCAGGTCTCTATTATGGGGATTGATGGAACCCCCCAAGTCCCTAGCCAAACTCCGCCACTCACATGCTCTTACGGCTCTCTCCCGTTTACTCACTCCTTCCTGGTAATTCCAACCTGCCCAGTGCCTTTGCTAGGACGGGACATTCTCTCTAAGTTAAATGCCAGTATTACCTTTTCCCCCGCTGCTCAGTGTAACCTTCTTCTACTGGCACATGTCCCAGAACACATACCCACAGTAAATTTAACCACACTACTCCCTGAAGTAAATCCCCAAGTCTGGAATATTGACAGCCCCACGGTGGCCGTTCACCATCGGCCTGTTAAAATTTTCCTCAAAGAATCCGCTCCTAGGTTCCTATCTCGTCCTCAATTCCCCATCTCCAAAGCCCACCGTCTCGGGCTCCGTCCTATAATTGAACGGCTCAAAAGTCGAGGCCTTTTAATTCTCACCAATTCCCCATGCAACACCCCCATCCTTCCTGTCCGCAAACCTTCAGGACAATATAGGCTAGTTCAGGACTTGCGCCTTGTCAATGAGGCAGTCGTGCCTATACACCCAGTCGTTCCAAACCCCTACACGCTGCTCTCACGTGTCCCTCCGAACACTGCATGCTTCTCGGTATTAGATCTCAAGGATGCCTTTTTCACCATTCCCCTCGACCCAAGCTCATACTTTATCTTTGCCTTCACTTGGGATGATCCCCTTACGGGTATTTCCCAGCAGCTCGCGTGGACGGTCCTCCCCCAGGGATTCCGGGACAGTCCGCACTTGTTCAGGCAAGCGCTGGCCTTAGACCTACTCAACTGTAATCTCACACCCTCTTCTGTCCTCCAATATGTAGATGATCTACTGGTCTGCTCCCCCAGTCACCCTGAGTGTATACGGGCCACCACTGTCCTCCTCAATTTCCTATATAACAAGGGATACCGAGTATTCCCCAACAAGGCCCAGATAGCCTCATCTTCGGTCACCTACCTGGGCTTACAGCTCACGCTTGGGAAAAAATCCATCACGGTCGACCGGTTACAGGCTCTTAAGGCCCTCCAGTCCCCGCAGTCAGCCCAGGAAATACTTTCCTTCTTAGGACTGGTTGGGTTCTTCTGCCACTGGGTCCCTAATTATGCTATCTTAGCCAAGCCCCTATATCAGGCCGCAACCGACACCCCTATGGGACCGCTCTCTTCCCAGGGCATGGTTAACCAGGCCTTCCAGGCACTCCTCAAGGTTCTATGCACATCCACCAGCCTGGCTTTGCCTAACCCCAACCTGCCCTTTCATCTGTACACAGATGAAAAAATCCCATACTGCAATAGGGGTCCTAGCATAACCACTAGGAGACACTCTCCTACCTCTGGCCTACCTGTCCAAACAACTAGACCCCACTGAAAGGGGATGGCAGCCTTGCCTTCGTGCCTTAGCCGCAGCGGCTACCCTCACCACTGAGGCCCTTAAAATCAATCTGCAACTTCCACTTCAGGTGTTCTCCACCCATAGGCTTACTGAACTTCTTACCCACTGATCTCAACCTCACCTAGGACCATCCAGAATCCAATTAATACGTCTACTCTTTATTGAAAATCCCAACATCACACTTTCACACTGTGCCGCCCTAAACCCTGCCACTCTTTTTCCTTGCCCAACAAGTCCTGTGTCAGAACACCATTGTCCGGAAGTACTAGCCGAGGCACAAACTCCTCGCCCTGATCTACAGTCCCAACCTCTGCCGTTGGCCCTCACCCTATTTGTCGATGGCAGTTCCATCCCACATCCCTCTGGTCCCCGGACGGCCGCCTATGCTGTAGTTATGCAAACCGACATTATTGAGACCCACTCCCTGCCCTTAGGAACCACCTCACAACAGGCCGAGCTGGTGGCACTCACTCAGGCCCTAATATGGTCTAAGGACAAGGAAGTTAACATCTACACGGATTCTAAATACGCCTTTCTCATAGCCCACTCCCATTGTATGATCTGGAAGGAACGGGGTTTCCTCACTACTAAGGGCACCCCTGTCCTAAATGGAAAACTTATTGCCAACTTCATACAGGCTGTCCAACTCCCTAGCAAGGTTGCGATCATCCACTGTAGGGGACATCAAACCATTGGCTCCG
Organism: Plecturocebus donacophilus; assembly: GCA_004027715.1. NCBI lineage: Eukaryota > Metazoa > Chordata > Mammalia > Primates > Pitheciidae > Plecturocebus > Plecturocebus donacophilus. The sequence goes on along the minus strand of PVKP010005718.1, from coordinate 13,597 downwards.
CAGTGGCTATGGGCAATGCCTTGGTGGATAGGGTGGCAAAAGACACGGCAAAAAATCACCCGCCTCCTGCCTGCCTCTATTTCCTGTCCAAGTCATACAAACCGCGTTACTCCGACCTAGAAAAACAAACTCTGAAGAGCACCCCAGGAGTAACGTTCAAGGATGAATGGGCCTTTAAACACAACCTTCTCATTCTCCCAAAACAACAACAAACTCAGATAATTCAGGGTATTCATAACTCTCTTCATATTGGGCCTAAGGCCCTGCTCCACTTCCTTAGTCCACTTCTACATCCGGATGGCCTTTCTCAAACCATCCATAAGGTCCATGCAGAATGCCTCACCTGTGCCAAAGTTAACCCTCAGGGGTCCTGTCACCCCCGCAAACAGCTCCACCAATTACGAGGGTTTCTCCCTGGCCAAGACTGGCAAATCGACTTCACTCACATGCCAAAACATAAACGGTACCGATATCTGTTAACCATTGTTGATACATTTTCAGGCTGGATTGAGGCTTACCCTACAGCATCTGAGTCTGCAGAAATGGTGGCCACTCATCTTATTCAAGACATCATACCATGCTTTGGACTTCTGGCCACCATCCAGTCTGACAACGGCCCAGCCTTCATCTCCAAAGTTACTAATGCTGTTTCTACCTCCTTAGGAATCCAGTGGAAACTACACACTGCTTACCATCCCCAGTCCTCCGGTAAGGTGGAACGGGCCAATGGCCTCATCAAAGAACAGTTAACCAAGCTCATGCTAGAGCTCCGTCAGTCCTGGGTCACTTTGCTCCCTATCGCCCTCACCAGGTTAAGAGCAAGCCCTCGGGGCCCATCACAGCTTAGCCCGTTTGAGCTGTTGTACGGTCGCCCCTTTCTGCTCTCGACCGCACCACCTCCTAACGCTACTCCCTTGGAAGGATACCTCCCCTATTTTACCCTTCTCCGAAGCCTTCTCCGTGAGCACGCCAACGTCTCTCTTCCTCATCCCACACAATCTGCCGAGGACCCCCCAGCGGTATCCCCTGGAGACTCGGTCCTCATTAAAAACCTTACCCCAAAACCTCTCACTCCAAGGTGGGAAGGCCCGTACACGGTCATCCTCACCACTCCTTCTGCCATAAAAATAGCTGAGGTCCAGTCTTGGATACACCTTTCCCGGGTTAAGAAAGCCCTCCATGGCCCCCCTCCCAACTGGACGGCCACTTCTACTGGCCCTTTATCTCTTAAGCTTACCAAAACCTAACCATGGTGGATTTGGTTCAGGCTATAACCCAAATCAGGTATTACAGGCTGTATACAGAGAACCATGCAACTGCAAAGGGGGCCTCGTGTCTTCTGTACCCTGCACCTATCAGTCTACAATCGATTGTGGCACCATAACGGCATATCTCGTCTATGGCAATGACAAAAGACCAAGGTACAAGTGCCTAAAAAAACCAACCCTGACCCTAGTCTCACCAGGGTCCCCTTTACCATCCTGCAACTGCTCTTCCACCATATATTGGTCTATACACAGTAGTTGTTATAACCAATATGCCACTTGTCTCAGGGGCGATACCACGTACTTCACTGCTTGGGTCACTCGTGAACGAGCAGGGTCATTTGGGGGAGATTGGGCCCCCAGCACGCCACTAGGCATCTCCTATAAACATGCCAGCGCTGATTGTCCAACACCCTCTGGACAGGTTGCCTGTTGGCAAACCACACCTACCATTGGCGTTAGTGATGGAGGGGGCCCACATGACCAAATGAAGTCCCATCATCTTAAGGAGAGTCTCAAAGCATTATTTCCCACCTTATCTTACCATCCTCTGTCCTTGCCCAAATCTCGCCGCCTAGATTTGGACAGATCAACCCAAAATCTTCTTAAGGCTGTTCACAGCTTCCTTCTACATGGCAACTCTTCTTTAGCTAACAGTTGCTGGATATGCTTACCTCTGGGAACCCCTATGCCTTTGGCTCTGCCCGCCCCTGCCAACTACAGCAGCAATGGGACCCTTCGACTCCCTTTCCCAGTTCAACCCATAGGGAGCGCCTGTGTCAATGTTACATGTTACCAAAAACCTCCGGTAAATAACTCCTATGACCTTGATGTAGGTTCTGTCTCAGAGTCTTGTAATTGTTCTAGTTTTAAAAACT
>PVKP010005718.1:0-11354 GCA_004027715.1 Plecturocebus donacophilus | reverse complement strand
AACAGAGTTTTGTTTGCGGAAATAACCTGGCCTTCTCCTACCTACCTCAAAATTGGACAGGTATATGCATGGTAGCATCCCTTTTCCCGGATGCTAGTATCATCCCGGGAGATAACCCTGTTCCCCTTCCCAGTTTCGATTCAGTAATAGGGAGAAATAAGAGGGCAATCCAGTTTATCCCTTTGTTAGCCACCCTTGGTATCACGGCTGCGGTCTCTACGGGAACCGCTGGGCTAGGCTGTTCCTTGCAAACCTATCAACAGCTCTCTCGTCAATTAATTAACGATGTTGATCTACTCTCATCTACCATTCAAGTTGTCCAGGACCAGCTTGACTCTCTTGCAGAGGTTGTCTTACAGAACCGCTGGGGTCTGGACCTGCTCACGGCCGAAAAAGGAGGCCTATCCCTTGCCCTAAACGAGCAGTGCTGTTTCTACGCCAATCGGTCGGGCATCGTCAGGGACAAAATTAAAACTCTCCAGGAGGACTTGGCCAAACGACGAAAGGCCCTCCAGGATAACCCCCTGTGGAGTGGGCTTAATGGATTTCTCCCCTACCTCCTTCCTCTCCTTGGGCCTGTTCTCGGCCTCTGCCTAATCCTGTTCTTCTTACCCTGTCTCTTCCAGTTTTTTCAAAGACGATTCCAGGAGCTAACCAGAGTCACCATCCATCAAATGATGCTCCAACCAATGCCTAACCTCAATCGGCCAGAATACCGTTATACACCTCTCCAGACAGCCTAAACTCCTACCCTCACCCCTTCGCCGCCCCAAGGTCAGCAGGAAGTAGCCAGAAGGACAACTGCCGCCGCTTTTCCTCTTTAAGGAGTTGGGAATGTCTGGTAGAGGACTTCCTGGCCCCATCCCCCAGCCATGTGGAAAGAGCCTAACTCCTGATAGGGAAGGCCCTTCCCCCGCAGGGAGGGTCCCTTATCTCACTCTGCCCCGGCCCAGCCCAAGACCAGCAAACCTTCCCGCCCAGCAGTCCACTAACCCAATCACCATTCGCCCCATCTGCTCTCCCATAACCTCCCGTCCTACAAGCTCCAGCCCGGCAGGCTTTCTGCCCAGCAACCAACCTACCCAATCGTCAACCGCCAGGTCAGCTCTCCCTAGCCAATTGCTATCTGCCAGACCAGCTCTCCCACCGCCCCAGGCCCTCCGCCCCTATAAAGCGGACCGAACAAAGAAAGCGCGCGGGATTCCTCCCTGCCTGCCTGAGTCACCCGGAGATCCCAATAAAGTCGGTACTGGCCACCACGTGTCCTGCCTCGTGTCTACTGAGTGCCTGCCTCCGTGGGTTGGGGTCCCACAACCGGGGGTCGCACAATTTGTTAACCAAACCAACAGAATTTTAGAATAATTTTATACATATATAAATACATATATGCATGCACATATAGAAAATATATATAATACAAAATATATGTGATACATATATAAATAATATAAAATATATATAATACACATATAAATAATACAAAAAATTATATATATATATAATTGCCATAATTATTGCTGGCTATAGGCATTGGAGGAGATCTCAATGGTATTGGGATATTTGGGGTCAATTCTTTAATTTTCTAAATAAGGAAACTAAGGAATAGAAAAATAAATTGACTTGTGCCAGATCATACAACCAGAAAAAGAAAGAGTCTGAACCACATAGTCAAATATCTTCACATGGGGTATCCTGGGAAATGTTCCTATTCAATTATGCTTTACTCTAAATTTGAAATCCACATGTCAAGTTTAGTTAGAGTCTCAATCATGTGTAAAACATTTACTTGATATTGTGTTCACTTAATGTAAACTATTTGACTCCTAATTTAAGGTGGTAATACCAGATTCTTCATAAATGTTAGAACAGGCCATTCAACAAGTGGACAAGGAATACAAGACTTTTTGTATGATCAATAACAACACATCTTGACAGGCACATTGAATGTATTTGCAAAGTTTCCAACTTCAATATGTATTGAAGATGCTAAAAAACAATTATTAATGAGTTATATTAATAATTTTATAAAAACAGAAGGTAAGGCTGATCTTAAAATTAAGAAAGTCTTTAGATAATTGTCTATGAGGTTGGGGGAGTTTAAGCATTATTGATGCACAGCAGTTACTCCTACCCACTCCTTTGATTTAGTCTGCATCTTCAAAGAAGCCAAGTCTATTTCTGGAGAGGGAATCTTGCAAACAATGATCAAAGTGTAAATGTATGCAAATACAGTGCTTCACCTTAATTACCTAGCTAGCACTTGTCAGCAGTCTCTTCCTTGGTTTCCCTGATTAGCAAGCAATCGCAAATAATTATTGTTTCATTTACAATTACAATGATTCTGAGTTCTGGCTTCAAAGCCCAGCAACTGAACTGCCTTTTACCCAAGTTCATTCTTCATACAGCCTGAATTAGCAGCAATCCCACTTCAGTTTTAAATAAATCTCATAAAGTCCAGAAATTTTTTTACAGATCCGCAACACAGGGTCTCTCCACCACTACAGGTAAAGAAGATATGTAAAACTGGCAAATAGAGTCTGTAATGTGGCCAGGAGAATGTTCTTTGTGCTTATGTGATTTCCAACCGCTCATCAAATACACCCTTTTCTGTTTGCTGTAGCATGCTTTGACTTTCAAAGCTCGCCTTTGCTGAAACTCAGAATCCCCAAAACTCTCAAAACAATGTTCCAAGAAAATAATTTCAAAATAATTACAAGATGAGATGGTAGTGTTGGGGCACATTAAATCAGCACATTATTTTGTTCCATATAGAAAGGACCAAAAGTTATATTTCACACTGAAGAGGAGCCAATTGACCTAATAGCCTGAACCAAGAGGCATGTGACTTAAGAACCCAGGCACTAGTATTAACTAACGTTGGTAAGAAATCATCACTGTAGCTGGGAATGAGTTGTTGGCCTTTAAAGAAAAATCTCCCTTTTTAAAAGCTCATCCTTGTTTTAGCTCAATGCAGAAAGAGGAAAGATAAGACCTAGGTCCTGCTAAATATTTAATATATATGTGTGTGTATTGAGCAGATGAAGAACAAATGAATAGCCACAAAGGGAACAGAAAGGGATGAATAAATGCTAGTTGAATTACTCTCTTTGCAGAATTCTTTGGGGGTGATAATGAAGGGACATTAGTTATATTCTTGCATCGATTACACTGATTGGCAATGTTTATGAAAAATCTGAAAGTCCTTGCATAGCCTTTCAAAGGCCTTTGTGGTGCATATTCACAACCTCATATTCTCCCGCTATGGGGTATTGGCTAATGTAGCCACACATGACACCAATCCATGATGTGACCATGGTCCCAAGGGAGAAGTAGCTGCTTTCTGAACCTCTTGCAAATGCCTTTTGCCTGTGAGCCTCCATTTTCTCATCTGTATCATGTGTGCTGCACAATTCACTTTGCAGGGTGGCTGTAAGGCTTAGCAACAGTTTAGGCAACATTCCTCAAACAAACTAGGTTGTCAACAAAATAGCTGCTTCCATTGAACCCACCTGAATAAAATCTCTTTTCACTGAGACAAGTGACTTTATGAATTTTGACATAGAATCTAAGAATATGTGATCATCTTCTTTACATGAATAAGTAAATGGTTGATTTAGGGTACACACTTTTCTTTGAAGTCTCTGCTTTTCTTTTTTCCTTTAAGTAACAAGCTTAAATGTTTTGAATTTTTCTTGAGAATGCATGTGAACCATTTTTTGAAACATACATTTTCCTCATTTAATATATTCTATTTGTTATATTACTATATTAACGGCATGTGTTTATTAATAAAAATATGAGGGTTGTGTTTTATTTTTTCCGTGCAACATAGTTTCTGAAAGGTTTAATGCTCTTTCATATTCTTACATTTGTTTCTATGGAAGGATTTACTGAGACACAAAATGTCATTTGAACACTGAGTGAAATATTAGAGGTTACCAAGCATTTTTATTTATAACAGTATATTTTCAAAAGCCTCCTTTCAACATTAAGGCTTAAAAATATTGTTGAATGCAAAATATCAAAGGTTAAATAATAACACTGATCAAGAAGTGGCCTGTCTGTTAGCACAGGGTGAAATTATAGATTTCAAAAATTATAAAACAAGATTTTAAAATATATATGGAACTCCTTCAAACATTTAAATCAATTCCATCCACCTGCCATCAGATTCACTCTCAAAAAGGTCCTAAAATGTAATAAATGAGTCTATTGATGCTAGCACCGAACTATGGAAAAGTGTTTATATTTGTTATTTTTTCCTCAATTCAGAGTTGAAGGTGGCGAAAATCACTTGGAGTTTGGCATGGAGTTTTAAATCCATTGGCTGTGCAGGTATACCTGTGTCTCCTTTTGCTTATGTGTGCGTGTGTGGTTTTTTGTTTGTTTTGAGATAGGGTCTCACTCTGTCACCCAGGGTGGAGTGCAGTGGTGCAATCTTGGCTAACTGCAACCTCTACCTCCCAGGTTCAAGCAATTCTCCTGCTTCAGCCTCCTGAGAAGCTGAAACTACAGTCATGCATCACCATGCCCAGCTAATATTGTATTTTTAGTAGAGATAGGGCTTCACATGTTGGCCAGGCTGGACTTGAACTCCTGACCTCAGGTGATCTGTCCTCCTCAGCCTCCCAAAGTGCTGGGATTATAGGTGTGTGCCACTATGCTCAGCCCTTTTGCTTGTATTTTATTCTGCTTTGCTTTCTATGGAGATGGCCTTTGCTATGACTTCCTGCATCTGCTCTTCATGCCTGTTGTCCAAACGATGACAATATTTGAGACATCCACTGCAGGGTTCTCAGTCTAAGGTGGAGGGGTGTCACAGATCCAGGCCACATGGGTCCTTTTACAACAAAGCCTCACCTCCTCCAGTACCTTCCACCACCACGCTAAACACGTCTTTAATCCTATGCCCTAATTTTATAGATGAGGAAATAGGCTCGGGAAATCACATCACCCCAGCAATCCCATTACTGGGTATATACTCAGAGTAATGTAACTCATTCTACCATAAAGACACATATATGTGTGTGTTCACTGCAGCAATATTAACAATAGCAAAGACATGGAATCAACCTAAATGCCCATCAATGATAGACTCGATAAAGAAAATGTGGTACATATACATCATGGAATACTATGTATCCATGAAAAAAGAATGAGATCTTGTCTTTTTTGCAAGCATATGCATGGAGCTGGAGGCTACTATTCTTAGCAAACTAACACAGGAACAGAAAACAGATTATAAGTGGGAGCTAAATGATAAGAACTCATGAACTCAAAGGAAACAGCAGACACTAGGGTCTACTGAAGGGTGGAGGGTGGGAGGAGGGAGAAGAGCAGAAAAAATAACCATTGGGTACTGGGCTTAATACCTGGGTGATGAAATAATCTGTACAACAAACCCCCATGACACGAGTTCAAATACAACAAACCTTCCTATGTATTCCTGGACCTAAAATTAAAGTTAAAAATTAAACAAAAAGAAAGCTCAGTGCCTGAGGTTCTAATGAAGAATGTAAGAATTCAGGCTGTACACACCTGCAATTCTATGATGACTTGTATGTCTTTTGATGAGCAATTAGAAGGTATGAGAGACACAGTAATTAATATCACTAGACATGATGATAGGGCTGGAATCTTCTTCCACCATGAGCTTTGGTGTGTACCTTAGCATAAAACATCTTATAGCATACAGCATCTTATTACTGTTCAGTGGGCTTTGAGCACCAAGTTAGCTGTTGCTCAGAGCTGCATTTAGAATCAGGCAAGCTCCTAAACCGTTAGTTTTTGATGCAAATAATACTCTAATTTTGGTTCAAAGTAGATTAGTTCTATTCTTTGCTAGATGAGGTTTATTGCCTTTTCTGCTAGCACGATAAATTGAGAAAAGCCAATTTTGACTGTTGAAAAATCATTGGTGTGTAAATTTTCAAGTGTTGATATCCTACGTAAAATTACTTTAGAATTTTTATCAGTGAAGGAATAGTTAATAGAGTGTTTCTCTTATTGAAATAGTCCCACTTCTAAGAAACTGCTATAATTTCAATTTATCCTGTATTTTGCTATTTTTCTGATAAGATGTTCTTACTAAGTAGCCACATTATGTAAAATTAGATGTAGTTTTAAAGCACCTTTATAAAGATAAAATCCCTTCAGTCATTATAGTTCCTCTTAAATGTAACAGGAAATTCACCTTATATTATAATTTTGTGCCTTTTAATCTATTTCAAAGTTTCCTGACAAAACTAAGAACTCTATGAAAAAAAGTTCAGTATGACAAAGCCATGTTATTCCTTACATGTGAAGGAGGGTATGAACTTGCAAATGAAGTGATGTTTATTGTATCCTCATTAGTGGAAACAGAATCTGCCTAAACAAAACACTCTGGCTTCCTGATAAAGACACTGTCAATCTTCTGTGGCTAAATAATAATTACTCATATTTTGTGCACAGTTGGGCTGGTAAAATAGAAAAGCCAAGAAAAAAATGAGTTAGAGAAAGAGAGAAAAAGAACAAGTGAGAGAATGATGAAAAAAAAAAAAAATGGAAGTCCAATTCCACGGTCAGTAGGTCAAAGAATTAATTGTGAAATACGAGTCAAAATGAAATAGGAAGATCAAATGTTCAAAGACCTAATAAGTCTTGAGAAAGCAGGTCATTATCCAGTGAGGTCAAATGTGTTTTGGGGGTCAGTACATACACACATTTTTGTTTAAAGAGAAAATGCAGAAATCTAAAAATCTCCATAAATCCATGATATAAAATAGGCTCTGATCATCTAATTAATAAATCATTTGTAAGGAAATTTTTAAATGATAGGACATAAACTGGGTTAGTTGCTGCCACATTTACCTCCTTACCTCCTGGAAGTTATAAAAATAATTATCATTTCTGCAGTAAGATAGAAAAGAAGAAAGAGTCCACCAGTCTCCCAGGATATTTGAAACAAGCAGAACTCACCCATCATGACAGAAATCAGAAGAGTGTTACAATTTTGGGGTCTGTAGCGATTCGGAGTGGGCATGAATAGGTCTTCAAGAAAAAGAGTCATGTTCTATTGCCCTTTTTTGTCTTGTGGCTGGTGACATATGTCTGTCCCTTTTGTGAAAATTCATCAAGCTGGACACTTATGCTTTGCTTAGTTTTCTGTGTGTTCTACTATAAGAGAAACTTTACTTAAAATAGAATTAAATAAAGGGATTGTCTCTTGCATCCTGTAAAATCTCCATGATGTTGTCAGAGCTTATGAGGTATATTTTACACTGAGAAAACTGAAAATCTTAAATATACAATAATGTTGTCTGTAAATAGAGACAATTTGACTTCTTCTTTTCCTAATTGAACACTCTTTATTTCTTTTTCTTGCCTGATTGCTTTGGCTAGAATTTCCAATACTATATTGAATAGGAGGGGTGAGAGATGGCATCCTTGCCTAGTGCCAGATGTCAAAGGGAACGCTTCCAGTTTTTGCCCAATCAGTATGATATTGGCTGTGGGTTTGTCATAAATAGCTCTTATTATTTCAAGACACATTCCATCGATACCTAGTTTATTGAGAGTTTTTAGCATAAAGGGCTGTTGAATTTTGTTGAAGGCCTTCTCTGCATCTATTGAGATAATCATGTGGTTTTCGTCTTTGGTTCCATTTATGTGATGCATTACATTTATGGATTTGCATATGTTGAACCAGACTTGCATCCCCGGGATGAAGCCTACTTTATCATGATGGATAAGCTTTTTGGTATGCTGCTGCATTTGGTTTGCTAGTATTCTATTAAAGATTTTTGCATCTATGTTCATCATAGATATTGGCCTGAAGTTTTCTTTTTTAGTTGTGTCTCTGCCAGGTTTTGGTAACAGGATGATGTTGGTCTCATTAAATGAGTTAGGGAGGATTCCCTCTTTTTCTATTGTTTGGAATAGTTTCAGAAGGAGTGGTACCAACTTCTCTTTGTATGTCTGGTAGAATTTGGCTGTGAACCCGTCTGTACCTGGACTTTTTTTGGTTGGTAGGCTATTAATTGCTGCCTCAACTTCAGACCTTGTTATTGGTCTATTCAGGGATTCAACTTCTTCCTGGTTTAGTCTTGGGCGGGTGTAAGTGTCCAGGAATTTATCCATTTCTTCTAAATTTACTGGTTTATGTGCATAGAGTTGTTTGAAAAACTGCTCATCATCACTGGTAATTAGAGAAATGCAAATCAAGACCACATTGAGATACCATCTCATGCCAGTTAGAATGGTGATCATTCAAAAATCTGGAGACAACAGATGCTGGAGAGGATGTGGAGAAATAGGAATGCTTTTACACTGTTGGTGGGAGTGTAAACTAGTTCAACCATTGTGGAAGACAGTATGGCAATTCCTCAGGGATCTAGAAATAGAAATACCATCTGACCCAGCAATCCCATTACTGGGTATATACCCAAAGGATTATAAATCATTCTATTATGAAGACACAAGCACACATATGCTCATTGCAGCACTGTTTACAATAGCAAAGACCTGGAACCAATCCAAATGCCCATCAATGATAGACTGGATAAAGAAAATGTGGCACATATACACCAGGGAATACTACGCAGCCATAAAAATTGATGAGTTCGTGTCCTTTGTGGGAACATATATTAATCTGGAAACCATCATTCTCAGCAAACTGACACAAGAATGGAAAACCAAACACCACATGTTCTCACTCATAGGTGGGTGCTGAATAATGAGAACACATGAACACAGGGAGGGGAACATCACACGCTGGGGTCTGTTCTTGGATAGGAGGCTAGGGGAGGGATGGCGGGGGATGGTGAAGTTGGGGAGGGATAACGTTGGAAGAAATGCCTGAGGTAGGTGACAGGGGAATGAAGGCAGCAAACCACCATGGCAGGAGTGTGCCTATGCAACAATCTGGCAAGATCTGCACATGTACTCCAGAACTTAAAGTACAGTTAAAAAAGGAAAGAAAGAAAAGAAAACTGAACATCCAAGAACAAAAGAAATATCAAGCCTGCAACAGAAATCTGCACTTTCTCATAACCAGTCTATTGGAAGCCCAGGTAGAGATGGAAATATGCCAAGAGTTTGCAAAATGGAATAAGATGCTAAGTGTTGTGGACACCAATTTGATCTATGAGGGCCATGAAAGATTACCTTGAAATCTAAAGTAAGCATATTTTGGACAAACAAAGAAATAAGCTATTGTGATTGAAGATACTAAATAATGTTTTTTAAGAGAAAAACTCCACTGACCAGCATGGGAGGAGACATTTAACCAAATCACACATAACATGAGAGGGGGATTTGGGGGCTAGTCAGTAGGGTTGTGCCTTAGGAAGCAGAAAGCCCACATTCTTCCTTTGTCTTCATGTTTGCAATGATAAGTAACTTCTGGTTCCATAATCTCATGAGTAATTATAAACAATTCGGAACTTGGAGTGAGTATCTGAAAGAACGTATACCTAATAAGAGTGATCCTAATAGCTAGTCTATGCCTTAAGGATGTCATATTATCAATGATGCATTGATTAATAAGAGTTAACAATAACTGAACAGGCACTCCATTTTAGATCCTGCGCTATTCACTTTATATCTATTGTGTCTTTCTTTAAAAATTTTATTTTTTTAATTGACAAAAACGGTATTCATTTATGATGCACAACATGATGTTCTGAAATATCTACACATCGTGGAAAGCCTAGGTGAACCTAATTGACATACGTATTACTTCACATACTTATTTTTTTCAGGCAAGAACATGTAAAATCTACTCCCTTAGCAATTTTCAAGTTACAGTAGCATTACTAACAGTAGTTACCATGTTCCACAATATTCCTCCTGTCTAATTGATATTTTGTATCATTTGATCAACATCTATTGTCATTTTTAATCCTCATGGTATCAGAATGTGATAGAGTCTATGGGGTGTAGATCTTACACATGGACAAAATGTAGCTTATGAAGATGGAGTTATTATACTTGGAACAGAAGTGTGACATTGGCATTCTGACTCCAGAGCTTACTGCTGTAAACTGTGCCTGTGCTCTAACTCTGGATGAGAGGAAAAGGAAGGTCATGTGGTGTTCAGGTCCCCATCCTCCTCCCATTAAAAAAAGGCCTTCCCACTAATCTACACGGCTCTGGTGGAGCCATCAGGCACATGTATGTATAAGATGACATATTTGCTTTATTGATTAAGCTGACCCATGAAGGTATCTATGCCTTGCATACTGCCCTCCCCAGCGTGACTAATAAATTACAATGTGATTGTCTGGTGGAGGACCCTTGGGCCCCCTCTCACCCCACCCAGGCCCCAGCCACATGGAAAGTATTTAACTTCCCCATGTGGAGAGCCCCTCTTCCCTTGCATGGAAAGTCTCTTATCCCACCCCGCCTAGCGTCCGGGCTCAGCACAAACAACCCCGGCTGACGCAACTCCAGCTACCTTCCACCCAGCAACCACCTAACCAATCACCACCCGCCCCATCAGCTCCCGCCCGACAGACTTCCCGCCCGGGACCTAACCAATCACCACCCGCCCCATCAGCTCTCCACCAACTTCCCGCCCGGCAGCCTGAACTGACCAATCGCTACCCGCCACCTCAGCTCTCCCACGCCCCCAGCTCCTCTACCCCTATAAAAATCGCAGAACAAAGAAAGCCGGCGCGAGACTGCTGACTCCCCCCCGTGTAAGATTCCAGTCCGCCCGGAGACTTTCCAATAAAGCCTGAACTCCTCATTCGCCTGGTTTAATTCGGTCGCACCTTGGGGTTCAAGCAACGAGGGTCCGGGCAGGCCAGACGAGTGGTGCTGAAACCCGGGAGAGGGTTGACCAGCCCGTTGCCTGGCCCTCGCGGCCCGGCCGCGGCCTCCCTCTCAACCCTGGTCTGCCTGCCTCGCCGCTGCAAGACTCCGGATAAGGTAAGATTTTACCTACCTTATTATCCTTCCTCTCTAGTGGCCGCGACGATTAACCTTCCGGTGCCAAACCTCCCGGACTCCTCGCCCTAGACTCGGCCGAGCCGAGGTAGTCCTCCACCTGGCTACTGGAGCCACCCCGTGAAGGTAGCAGACAGACAGGGACGCCTCTCTGACTGTTAACTTCACCAACCAAAATCCGTAGGGTCTGCAACGAGAGGGGACGCCCTCTCCTTGCTTCCTCCCTATCTGGCACCGGTGGGTTCGTCATCTGGTCATGGGGAATACGGAGTCTAAGGCTGACCCAAACACCCCTTTAGGGTGTTTGCTTATAAATTTTTCTAGACTGGGATACTCGCAAACCCTGCGCAAGAAAAAGCTCGTATTCTTGTCCCAGGTTGCTTGGCCCCAATACAAACTTGATAACCAGTCACATTGGCCTC
>PVKP010005717.1:0-87582 GCA_004027715.1 Plecturocebus donacophilus | reverse complement strand
GCGCTCCCAGCAGCCCAGCGCTTTAGGAGAGAAGGAAGAGGAGACAGAAGGGGTGGGGGTGGGGTGGGGGAGCGGGGAGGAGGCTGATTTATGCCTGCACTTCGGCAAATATTTCCGCTGCCATCAGCGTCGCCGAGGACCAGGAGGAACGCCGCGGGGACCTGTGGCTCAGCGCGCTCCGCCCGGGCTGGTCTGCTCGCGGGGGCCCAGCGGCCGCGGCGGCTCCGGGCCGGAGTTCCAATGCAGCGCCACCCAACCCCCAGTAGGGGGACGAGGCCAGCGCCGGCACGCCAGCTTCTCCCAGAAAACTTCAGCAGGGGCTCACCTGCCCCAGGCTCAGGGAAAGATGCTCGGAGCCGGGGGAAATGCTCGCGGCGCCCCGGTAGATCGCAGACCCTAAGGGGGCGGGAGGTGGAGCCCCAGCCCCAACCCTCTGGAGCCAACCCAGTGGCTGGGAAGTGCCCATACCCTAGGCCTTCCGGAAAATGCTCTCTCCTTGTATTATTCTAATTAAGGTATTTTTAATTTCCTTTGAAAAAATAAGAAACAGAAAAGCACAGAACGCACTTGTTTGGTTTCATTTTGCCTTCACAGCTTTAATGACTCTATTTGTGGAAGCTGTTTAGGAAACTGGTGAGGAGGAGAAAGAGGAGGATGCCAAGAGAAGCACCAGCTCTGGCCTGAGCGCCGGCGTTCTCCTCCCTACCCTCCGAGGGCCATCTGCCCAGGCAGCAGTTTCCCTGGGCCCAGGCTCCCACCCCCAAATCCCAGCCTATGACCTAGCCCCCTCTACCCTTTCCTGAAGGCGGCAGTGGCCTCCAAGCTGTCTCCTTTCCACCCAACCCCAACTCTGAGGGTCAAAAGACCTGTTGCCTGCAGTCCCTGGGGAGGGAGGTTCCCAGCACTGTCCATTCAGAATCACCAGCCTTGTTGGAGAGCACTTGGAATGGAAAGGATCCATCTCCCCGCAGCCCATCCCCCAAGTCTTAGGCAGCTCATGACCCTCCTTAGAGAACCTCTGTGGCTCAGGGAATTCAGGGTAGCAGGCAGACCTCATCTTTAGCCTGATACTCAGGAAAAGAATCATAAGACCTTCAGTCTAGGAGAAACTCAACAAAAAAGAGGTGGGGAGGACACTGGCTCCTAATGGTTTGAAATAAAAAGGAGAAACATATTCTGTCCCCAAACTCTACAAATGAGTGCAGAGCTCTAAAATGCTAACGTTTATTTGGCCCTGTGGCCCAAGGGAGCTTGGTTTGTGACCTGTCTTCCTTCCCCAGGTCAGGGCAGTTGCTCAGGAGGCCAGTGCTGGTCAGGGGAGCCACTTTTGGGCACTTGCCTGGTCTCAGAGCTTCATTCCTGACCTTTGGCTCTGCCCTGTTCCCCCTCTCCTGGAACACTTCTTCACCTTCCCAACTCTCAACCTCTTTCCTCCATCCTGCCATGAGTTCCAGTCTAAAGCAGCCATCAAAGCAATCTTCTCTTTAGCTGCCTGCCTTAAGTGATGTCTCCATTTCAGAGTCTCAAGCCCAGACTCATGATGGTGGGTCTCCAGCTCACGTGGAACGATGGGGCCAGAAGCACTAGACTGAGGTTGTGGGGCCTTAGTTCACGTCCTGGCGCTACCCCTGAGTCCCAGTGTGACCTTGGGCAAGCTGGCCTGTCCCAAAGTGTCAACAGTTCAATAAGTGGATTGGAAAAGAAGGGAACAGTTTTATCCTACAGAATTCCCTGTTTGCAGGGGAGGGGAGAGAGGTGGAAGAGAGAGATTACAGGAGAAATTCCTTCCCTGCAGTGGTACTTTCACTTTAATGAGAAAACCCATTAAGACACTTGATTTTCCATTTGTTTAAGTGAGATGGCTGTTTGCTACAGTGAGTGCAGAGGGAGCCGAGGACAGGCCTCCACACACACACACACACACACACACACACACACCCCAAGCAGAGACACTAGAAAACTCTGATTTTAATTGCATCTTAAAAAGAGGTATTATGTTGACACCTCGGCTCCTTCTCAACCATCCCAGCCAGAGGCCATAGAAAGGCTCGTTAAAAGCTCCAGGAAGGGCTGAAAGGTGGGCTGGGAGGAGAGTTCCCGGCCAACCACAGCTTTTGAAGTGGCCTTTTCTGGCTTGTCATCTGGCTCGTCACTTGCTGACATCACCTTCTAAGGGTCTGGGGTTTTATGATTCTAGTTTTGATTTCTCCACCATCAGACTTTACAGCTTAAAAAAATTCTCAGTGCTGTAAAGGCAGCTCATTCCCATATTCACTGGGGATGGGTGGGGGTGGGGAAAAGGAGAGAGAGGTGCCTGCCACTTGAGGGGAGATTGGACACACCCAGGAAAGATCCTCTCTGCAGGGACAGCCTGGCCTGCCACGGTCTGTTACGAGGCTCACAGCAGAGGGGTGGGTGGATAAGAATGGGAGGGAGGGTCTGCTGGGCTTGACTCAGCCTGGCTATTGGACAGGAGCCCTTCACACAAGTCTTCAATTTGTGGTCAAGGGAAGGCAAGATTTGGAGAAAGCCAACACTCTGGCCTTGGTTTTCCCCGTCAGTGAAATGGGGCATGTGAAAGATCCACTGGAAAAACCCAAAGAACATTCTGAAAGAATAATGCTCTGTGCCTGTGGCATTAGAGAAAAAAGATTGTGTGGGAGGCAGGGCCATGTTCTCCCTCCTGAAGGCAGGTTTCTAAGGGCCACACATTCGGGGCAATGAGAAGGCTGCAGGCTGACCCCACCAGCTGGCCCCTCTCCAGGCTAGTAGGCAGGCAGCTCCTGCCGCGCTAAGTAATGAGCACAATTCCAACACGGCTTCTGCTCGCTGGTGAGAAATCAAAGCCCGGTATTAGAGGCCATTTCTGGCTGAGCACCATTCGTGCCCAAATCCATCAAAGCCTTGGGCCTGGGGTTTCTTCTGGGGAAGGTGGGGGCTGGAAGCTTTGTTAAGCAGAAAATGCAGGCCACCCCCAGCCTTCCTGGCCAAGCCCACCCATCCAGAGAACTATAGGTCAACCAGTCTTGTCTTTCTCCTACCGCAGCCCCTCATTCCCGGTAACCTAAGTACTTATTCCTGATTCCACTGTCCTGCTGGTACAAAAGCAGCTTCCCAAGACACAATCCTGCCCATGTGCCATTTACAGAGACTTCACCCTACCCTCCAACCAGAAACCAACACCCAAACCCAGCACCTCCCACGACTAACTGCACCCTTTAAAACAAGGTTGGACATTCAGCAGCCCGCCTTCCCCCGTCCCCATCATTACCTTCTAACTTCAAAACACTGCTTTAAATACCAGAGTCTGCCCAAATCATAATTAACTTGGATCAAATGATTGAGTGTTGTAACTCAGGACTTGCACAGGACTTGCACCCCCTCCCCCCCAAAAAAAGCGGGGAATGTGCTAAAGCCAAGCCTTCACTCCTGGCCGTGGGAATAGTTAATTCCCTGGTGAGGAATCTTTGGCTATGGGGGTTGGGGGGGAAGGGCGGATGTCAACATCGCAGCAGGAGGTAGGATGGGGGAGGGCTGCGTCAACTCATCCACTTTCTGCTCCAGTTTTCCTGCTCCATTCTCTGCCTCAACTCAGAGAGGACTCCGTGCAGGAGGCCCCATTCCCACCTGGCTCCGGAGCCAAGGCGCCCGGTGGCCGTGGCCAGCCCACCTGCTGGGGTTCGGGTACCAGAGAGAGGCTGGCTCCAGTCAGTCCACAGATGCAGCCCTGCCAGCGACGCCCGCCCGGTCCAGCTATAGGACGAGCGAGAAACGTATCCATCCACGGCCAGAGAGGCGGGTTAGGGACTTTATTTCAGGAGCCCACCAGTCCGCGGAAGTCATCTTGGTGGGTCCGGAGCGGTCGCTGTACCGAGGAGAGCGCACCTAGTCTGTTCCCCGGACAGCGAGAATGTCAGTGACCCATTTAAAAGGAAACTCGGCAGGATCGCTAAGAACTCCCGCCCGCATCCAACACACACACACACACACACACACACACACACACACACACACACACCCGGACACTCAGGGGAAAAAAAACCAATCCTTCCAGACCTGCGGGCCCCGCGATCTCGTGCAAGCTGTGTGTGCAGGACTTAGCCCTCTCCGCTTCAGGAGCCCTGGAAGCCGGCCTCCCCCGGCTGCCGGAGCGCTTCCTGTGCTCCGCAAGTCTTTCGCTCTCTCCCTCTGGTCTGCAGATTCCTGTCCCTGTAGCGCGTAAGAGCCTAGGCGAGCCGGGACCAGACTAGGAAGTTACTGGCGTGCGGCAGCGAGCGCACACCTTGCTTATGTAGCCACAGTTCTTTTTCCGCGCAGACGCCAGGCGCGCCGGGAGCCGGGGGGTCCCCCAGAGGCGGATCCTCCCGGAGACTCAGACCCTGACTCCGACACCCCTTCCAAGGAGAAGAAGGGATCCCTTTCAGGAGCAAGCAGGGAGATTTCAGCTTCCTGTGAACCCCTTCCCTGCACCCCCTCCTGCGATGTGGATGCGCCATCGCCGACTTTGGGAGGCAGTAACATCTTCATTCTAACTTGGGCGACCTTGCCGCTTTCCCTGCGCGCATCGGTGGGACGAAAGACCGCCCCAACTTCAGGGTAGAGTAAGGCGCAACGGTCCCCTAGCCCCGCGCCCCCAGGCCCGATCGCTTCTTACCTGCTTGGCTCAGCCTCGGGTCCCAGCAGAGCAGCAGTGCCAGCAGCAGCGCGCCCCGAGCTCCGCTCCGGGCCCACATGCTCCCGCGGCCCGGCTCGGGCGCCTCTCCCCCAGGGCTGTCTCCCTGGCCCCAGCCTCGCCGCCGCCGCCTCCGCCGCCGCCGCCGCCGCCTCGCCGTCCTCCCCGGCGCCCGGCCGCGCCAGCCCGTGCCTTCCGTGGGGGCAGCGGCAGCCACGCTGCGCAGAGGGCCGCCTGGCACTCGGAGCGCGGTTGGTGCCTGGCGCCGTCTCTCGAGCCAGGCTCCGGCGCGCCCCTCCGGCTCCGGGTCTCCGAGCGCTCGCCTGGCTCCGGCGCTCAGGCTCCGAAGTTGCGCGACCGCTCAGTGGCGCTCGCAGCGGTGGCGCCGCGCCGTCCCAGCCCCTGTGCTCGCCTCCCCGAGCCCCGCCGCCGCCCGCGGCTCCGGCGCCCTCGCCGGCCCCAGCCGCCTGCTCACAAGGCCGAGCGCCGCCGCTCGCTCGCCGGAGTGAGTTCGCCAGCCGAGGGGGACCGCGCGGCCGGGGCGGGGCCTGGGCGGCCGAGGGCGGAGCCGGCAGGGGGACCTTGAGGGGGGACGCGACAGCCATCTGGGCGGGGTGGAGCTGGGGGACTCCTGGGGAGGGTCCTCGGGAGACGCTGGGCCCAGCGCTTTGAAAAACCCGGCCGCTGGGGAACAGCTGGACGTGGAGTCGGCGCAATTTTCGCTCCCCCAAATGAAGGAAATATGCCTCTGCTCCTTCATGTGGCCTGGCCAAGTCAGCTTTCTCCTCTGATTGAACGTAGGACTCTCACTTTTGGCTTCCCTGTCTGTAGTATGCGCTCTGCCTTCCACAAGCGGGGGTCTTTCCAAAAAAGATTCCCCAGATGAGAACACTCAAGTCATGGTTACGCGGGGGCTTACAGCGATATGAAGCTGGGCATAGGTTAGGGTCATCCTGGCTGGCTCTACTTGTCTGTATGATCTCCGGCAAAACTGTTAACCAGACACCTGGGAAGCCCTCCAGCACTCTGATCCTGGGTTGTTGTAAGGCAGCCTCCTACGTGGCTGTGGGACAGCCATTTTTGGCTCAGTGTAAACTTGGGACTCTGCCCCTAAAATACGGTGTGACTTTGAACAAGTTACTTAACCATTCTGATGCTCCCTTCACCATCATCTGTAAAATGGAGGGAAAGAATAACTATTTCATAACGGGGCATGTAATTAAATTTAAAAATCATGTGAAAACTGCAGCACAAGAGTCAATAATCTCTCTTTCAAAGATTCTCCCCTCCCAGCCAGTCTGATTCGGGGGTGGCCCACCACCCTAGGGTGGGCCAAGGAATACGTGGGGACAGGTGAGGTTTGAAGGATGGGCAATTCTTGGGATTGAAACCCAGAGAGGTCAGAATGAGCGGATCTCAATTAATTCTCACAACCCTCTGAAGTAAGCACCATTTACGTCCCGTTTTACAGATGAAGGAGCTGAGGCACAGAGGTGTAAAGCCACCTGCCCGAGATCACAGTGCTTTGAGTGAATGAGTGACTGAGCAAAGGGGACAGGGAGACGAGATTGGAAGGAAACCCTCTGAATGGGAGAGCCCCGCTGGAACACTCCCTGGGTCTGGATTGGGCTGTGCAAAGGGGCCTGTCCCAGTTATTTCCCCAGAGGTGAGGTGAAGGCAGGACTACCCAGCACCCTCTCCACACACACTCCCCTCACAAGCCGGGGTCTGGAGCATATGGGGGAGGTCGTGCATGTAGTCAGTCCATCTGCCCAATCCTCAGACTGGGCACCCAGCATCAGGAGGGTGGCAGTGGGTGGGGATGGGGACTCCCTGGAGAAGGACTTCAGTCCATTGAGAAAGGCTGCTGTGGGCAAAGGTAGGTTGTTTAGCTTGGCCTCCGACAGACCAGGCAAGGCCAGTGGATGAGAGAGTCAACAGCTCAGCACACCCAAACAGCACCACCCTTACCCAGACTGCAAACACACACACACACACACACACACACACACACACACACACACACACACACACACCTGCAAAGGTACACACACGAAAACATACAACAAAGACACACAGGTGCAAAAGGACCCTCCCAGAAACATCACACCTACAAATAGGCACCCCACTCCAGAGACACCCACATACCAAAGATGTATGCCTAAAAAAAGCAAACACAGAGGCACACACAACTAAAAACACAAATAGGCAGATGACTCCCAAGACAAATAGGTATCTGGATCCTTAACTACCACCAGGAAACACATACAGGCACGCCTGTACCAAGACCCACACCTGACCGTCATCCCCCTGATGCAGGCACACGGTCAAGGTTGTGCTTGTGCTGGAGAGCCCAGCAGGGGCCTCTGCAGAGGCGGGGTGGCAGGCAGAGACCACAGCATGTTCTCTCTCCCCCCAGCTTCCCTCTCTCTCTCTCCTTCGGCCAGTGGGGTATTAGAGATTTTTCTCAAAAGTTCCAGTCCTTGGAACTTTGCTGTTTAGGTGGTGAAGTGTACCCAGCAGGACCTTCTAGTCCAAGTATCAGGTTTCATGGCTTTGTGTAATTTCTGGCTGGAAAGAAGGGGGACTAGGGATGGGGGGGAGACAAGCAAAAGGAAGGCATTGCCCCTCTCCTGCCAGTCCCTGCCCCACATCCGTGCTCAGCCTAACCATTCTCTCAACTCTTGAAATACGCTCATGGGAGATCCTGGGCCCTGCTCTCCCTCCAGGACTCCAGCATCAGGGTAGGGGACTTTGCAAGTTGGGAATCTCTCTCTAACCTCTGTGTGCCCCTGCTCTGTACCAATCCTCTGACCCTTCTCCAGCCACCTAGAGCTGAGCGGTTGCAGATGTGGCTCCTCTCCAGCCCTGGCATCTCAAGAGTGCAGGCTCTCAGCTGAGGCCAGGGAAGGGGCTTCAGAGGGGTTCAGACTGTCCTGAGCCATGCCTTTCCCTGGGATGAGTGAAGAATGGGCAGGGTCCCCACCCCTGAGATGACACATTGGGGTAGCAGGATTGAGAGTTGTCTGAGTGTTCCCAAACCCAGCGCCATGGGCCTCACAGCAAAGGTGTCCTCCTGGAAGTTAAGCATGAGGACAAGGCAGTGAGCTGCTTGAAGTCAGGGGCCCTGTGTTCCCTTTCCCCAGGGCATATCTAGCACTGAAGACAGTTTCCTGCACAGCAGGGATGCAAGCAACCTTGGTTTAAGTGGGAATGTTAATAAGGCTGGGGGAAAAGGGGTGATGGTCAGAGGGCCTACAGACTTGCTGTGGGAGCTCCACCCTCCCCTCCCTTCCATTTCCTGGGGTCTGGGGGTTCTGAGGCTGGAAGTGGGGCAGGCTCTACGGCATAGATCTGCTTTGAAATCAGTCCCAGAGCCAGTTCTGATCCTTGGTGGGGGCTGCAGATGCTTCCACCGTCTACCCTCACTTCTCTCAAACCACAGGGAAGTGTAGGAAAAGGAGTTCTGGATCCGGAGGGATGCGGCCCTAGCCCTGGGGGCTGCTGCAACCTGCTAGGGGATCTTAGACCAGTCACTGAATCTTTCCAAGCGTCAGCTTCCTCAGTTGTAAAATGGGAATAATGACTACCTCACAGGATTAAAAATAATAAGGCCAATAATCTGGCTGTGTAAAAACTGCCTATTTGATAACGACTACGATTTAAAAGCAGCTGTAGAGGCTCCCTGCGATTTAAAAGCAGCTGGAGTGGCTGGCGGCTTGGGGTTGGTGCCGCCCGCTCCTCCGGGACCGTGTGGGCGAAGCTGCCACCAGGCGGCGCCTGCCCCTTGGCCGCTGGTCTCCCGCCTCGGACATTGGGAGAATTGTCCCGGTCCCACCCCGCCTGAGGCCGCCCCGAAAGGGTCCTTGCCCCGGGTTGTCAGGGGAGAGGGCTCTCAGACGACTCCGCTTGCAGGATCTTGAGTGGGAAGGCTTGGGAATGAGTTCACGATGCCTCCCCTGAGTCGTTGGGTCCAGAAGGGACCCCCAAAATCTGGACCCTGGAGAAGGCAAGCGCCTAAGGCTGAAGTCCTTAACGCTTGCTTTACCATCTCTTTGTAATAAACTATCAGAGCTGGTCGGGCGCGGTGGCTCACGCCTATAATCCCAGCACTCTGGGAGGCCAAGGTGGGTGGATTACGAGGTTAAGAGATCGAGACCATCCTGGTCAACATGGTGAAACACCGTCTCTACTAAAAATACAAAACTTAGCTGGGCATGGTGGTGCATGCCTGTAGTCCCAGCTACTCGGGAGGCTGAGGCAGGAGAATTGCTTGAACCCGGGAGGCAGAGGTTGCAGTGAGCCGAGATCGTGCCACTGCACTCCAGCCTGGGTAACAAGAGCAAAACTCAGTCTCAAAAAAAAAAAAAAAACTATCAGAGCTAAGGTTGAGTGCTTACTTTGTGACAGGTACTATCCTAAATCTCTTCAGCCTGGCGCGGTGGCCTCACGCCTGTAATCCCAGCATCTTAGGAGGTGGAGGCAGGTAGATCACTTGAGGTCAGTAATGCAAGATCAGCCTAGTCAACATAGTGAAACCCCATCTCTACTAGCAATATAAAAATTAGCCAGACGTGGTATTGCCCTCTGTAATCCCAGCTACTTGGGAGGCTGAGGCATGAGAATCGCTTGAATCCAAAAGGCAGAGGTTGCAGTGAGCCGAGATTGTGCCATTCCACCCCAACCTGGGCGACAGAGCAATGCTGTCTCAAAAAAAAAAAAAAAAAAAAAAGTACCGTTGTAAACATTTTAAAGTGCACAATCCAGTGGTTTTTAGTATATTCCCGATGCTGTGCAGCCATCACTGTTCTGGAAAGTCTTACCCGACAAGAAACCCAAGTGGCACTCAGGGGATCGGAGGAACACACTTTATTAAGCTGGCAAGCCCAGAAGGGTTCACACCCAAAAATCTGGACCTGGCTGAGAAAAGTTACACAGTTTTTATAGGTAAATGGGCAGGGGAAGTAACTCAGGACTTTAGGCAACGCAGCAGGTTTTAGGCAACGAGGTAGTTTCTCTTAAGGTTTTCCAGTTAGTAAGCAATAAGATGAAGTACAGAAGCAGAAAGAGGCAGTTACTAACAAAAATAGGGGCAGTTTCAAAAATAGGGACGGTTGCTGGCAACGTTGTGAGAGCCCCCGGCAAGCCTCTGGTGCAAGTCCCAGAGTCCAAAGGCTGAAGAACTTGGAGTCTGAGGTCCGAAGGCAGGAGGAGTGGAGGGAAGCATCCAGCACAGGGCAAAAAGAAAAAAGCCAGAAGACTCAGCAAGCAAGGTTATCCCACCTTCTTCCTCCTGCCCCGTTTTGGCCGAAACGGCAGCTGACTGGACGGTGCTCACCCACATTGAGGATAGGTCTTCCTCTCCCAGTCCTCTGACTCAAATGTTAATCTCCTCTGGCAACACCCTCACAGACACCCCCAGAAACAATCCTATATCCGTCATCTAGGCATCCCTCAATCCAATCAAGCTGGCACCTAAAATAACCATCATACTGGACGTCTATAGCAAGCCAGACACCCTGCCAAGAGCTCCACCTGAGTTATCTCCTTCAGTCTCCATGATTATCCCTGAGAAGATGCTATGATTGTTCCCATTAAAAAATGGTTATCATTGCTGCTGTCTTTTAAGCAGGACTTGAAGCCGTCAGTATGTACAGAAGTCCCCCCACCCTTATCTGCAGTTTCGCTTTCCATGGTTTCGGTTATCCATAGCCAACCGAAGTGCAAAAATATTAAATGCCAAATTCCAAAAACAAAACAATTCTTAAATCTCAAATTCAGTGACTTCGAGTGAGGAAATCACTCCTTTGTCCATCCCTTTAAAAAAATGGGAAAACAGACTGGGTTTCCCTGCTTAGATAGAAACTGGAGGCTAGAGTCAATCCTAGGCAGGTGGCTTCTAAGTCTATGTGTTTAACAAGCCCAAGACGCTGTCTCTCCAAATCCCCTGTGTGTTGTTCTTTGATCGTGATGACGTGATTTCCCACTGATCATCTCAATCGTTCCTAGAGATTGGTGTTAATCATGGCCCATGACAATGGAAACCACAGCTCCAGAAGGGAGAATGACTTCTTGAAGTTCAGCTGGTAAGTATTAACCCTGAGCTTTTAAACACACATTCTATGACT
This sequence comes from Plecturocebus donacophilus, assembly GCA_004027715.1. Taxonomy (NCBI): domain Eukaryota; kingdom Metazoa; phylum Chordata; class Mammalia; order Primates; family Pitheciidae; genus Plecturocebus; species Plecturocebus donacophilus. Next base: position 76,782 of record PVKP010005717.1, on the reverse strand, counting down.
AGTCCACAGTACCAGCCTTTTCTAGGTTCTGCCTGGACTTATGGATGGGGAGTTATCTGTGTAGGGGATGAGGAAGGGGAGAGGCTACACATAGTCGAACAGAGCTTAAAATAACGAGATGGTCCTATTACACTTTCTCATTCGCTATTGTTTTAAACATTCCAATTTAAATGTATTCAGGTAAATATCAAATTGCTTTGTCTAACAAAAACATCAGGCCACTTCAAATTTGTCTTAAAATTACAATGATACAGCTTTTGACATATAAAAATGTCTTTTGCCATTTAAAATATGTTCAATTTCATCATTGTTCACGCCATACTTCCAGTATTGTTCATGTGTCATGGACCATTAATCAAATTAAACACAATGTTTATACTATCCAGAGAGTACAAGATAAAGTAAATAATTCACTCAATGGGATTAATATGTAAATCAACTTTATTTACAAAACACTGTCTCGAGAATTATAATACTGTAAGGCTTTCATTTAGGCAGAACTGTAATCACTGAAGGTATAGCACTTCCTTAAACTAAAAATGAGAGATAATTAAAAACGAATTTGGAAGAGAGACAAAATCTCCGTATTTCCTGTTGTGGTTCTGGATTTTTGGTGGTAGGTTCTTTTGAAAGCTGAGTCAGCACTGAAGATAATTCACTATTACTTTCAGGATAAAGGCCAAAGAAATCTTCCAGTGGAAAGTGTGCTGAAGGCGATTCACAGATGCTTTCTGGAAAACCAGGAGGAAGACAAGGTCCCTGTGCTGTGAACTGTCCTTTTGGATACATCGGCTATACAGATCTTTACTGAAGGAAGAGGCAGAGGAAAGAAACCCTATAGCAAAGTGGAGTGTGTGTGTGTGTTTGGAGGAGAGACAGATGAAAAACTCTCTTCTGTGGGCTTCTGATTCCTTGGTGAATGCCTGTATAGGGAGTGTCCCTTGTCAGATATCCTATCCTTCTTGAAATTTCAGCAGCCAACACTCTGGTTTGGAATATTAATATTTACATTTTTCTTTGTTCAACTCTTTTGTTATCAAGTCAATTTCTCCTGAACTAAAAGTTGGATCTGGTTAGCTTTCTATTAGTTGCTTCTAGATCTGCTGTTCCTGATCAGCCTTCCTCATTGCTGGCATAAGCAGGACTCAAAGTTGTCAGGATGTGTGGAAGTCCCCCCTTATCCAAGGTTTCACGTACCCAGAGTCAGCTGAAGTCTAAAATTATTAAATAGAAAATTTCAGAAACAATTCATGTCTTTTTTTTTTTTTAGATAGGTCTCTCTCTGTCACCCAGGCTGGAATGCAATTGCACGAACAAGGCTTGCTGCAGCCTTGATTTCCTGGGCTCATCCTCCTGTCCCTGCTAAGCCTCCTGAATAGCTGGGACCACAGGCACATGCCACCACACCTGGCAGTTTTCGTATTTTTTGTAGTGACATCGTTTCGCCATGTTGTCCAAGCTGGTCTCGAATTCCTGGACTCAAGCAATGCTCCTGCCTCAGCCTTCCACAGTGCTGGGATTACAGGCATGAGCCACCGCATTTGGCTTTCAAAAGCCTTAAACTGTGTGACTTTCTGAGTAGAGTGATAAAATTTCTCACCATCCCACTCTGTCCTACCTGGGACATGAATCATCCCTTTGCCCCATGTATGGACACGGTCTACCCTACCTGCCTGTGAGTAACTTAGTAGCCATCTCTCTTATCAGATCCTCTGTAGTGGTATCTTAGTGCTTGTCTTCAAGTAACTCTTATTTGACGTAATAATGGCCCCAAAACACAAAATAGCAAGGTTGGCTTATTGGTATAATTGCTCTATTTTATTATTCATTATTGTTTTTAATCTCTCACTATGCCTAATTTATAAATAAGTTAAACTTTGTCATAGGTGTGTATGTATAGGAAAAAACAGTATATAATAGGGTTTGGGACTATCCAAGGTTTCAGGCATTCACCAGGGTCTAGGAATGTAGACCTTCAGGGTAAATGGGGGGAATACCATATGTGTTTGCAGAGATACGAGATACGAGTTCTCTCTTTTTTTTTGTTTTTTGTTTATTGAGACAAAGTCTCGCTCTGTTGCCAGGCTGGAGTGCAGTGGTGCAATCTCGGCTCACTGCAACCTCTGCCTCCCACGTTCAAGTGATTCTCCTGCCTCAGCCTCCCAAGTAGCTGGTACTACAGGCATGAGCTACCACGCCCAGCTAATTTTTGTATTTTTAGTTGAGATGGGGTTTCACCATGTTGGCCAGGATGGTCTCGATCTCTTGACCTCATGATCCGCCCGCCTCAGCCTCCCAAAGTGCTGGGATTCCAGGCATGAGCCACCGTACCTGGCCTGAGTTGTCTCTCAATATGGTGAAATTTTCAAGAATTTTACCTTTTCTTTCAATTAATTTTGTAAGTTGCATGGTAAGTTATTTTTAAACAAGTGATAACTTCTGCTCCAAATTGAGAAAGCTGTGAAAAATTCACTGATTGCTGACTGGAACATGATCACCCAAGGACATGTGGAAAACAGGACTGAGACTGGTGCCGGCTGGGGAGCGTGGCCTGTTGGAAGGAGGGGAACCCAGTGGTGGGGAAGGCCAAGGACAGCAAAGTTAAAGAAACAGCATACCCATGTTCCTGCTCTGTGCTTCCTCCTCTTTTTTTAAAAAAAGTTGATTCAGGTGTGATTTACATACAATGAAATACGCAGACCGAAATTTGTCAAGTCAAGACACCTAGTAACCACAATTCTAACCAAGATATGAACATTTCCATCATCTCAGAAAATTCCTTCGAGCTCCTTCCTAGGTAATCCTCATCCTGCAGAGGCAGCCACTATTCTGATTTCTAACATCAGAGATGAGTTTTGCTAATTCCAGAACATCACATAAATGGAAACAGGTAATATGTACAGTAGCCCTACCTTATCCACTGGAAATGTATTCCATGACCCCCAGCGGACACATGAAATTGGATAGTATCAAGCCTTCTATACACAGTTGGCCCCCTCTATCTGTGGGTTCCTAATCTGTGGATTCAATCTTCTGCAGATCAGAAGTATTTTTTAAAAAAGCAATAGAGATAACATTAAAAAAACACAAATTTTAAAAATACAGTCTAACAACTATTTATATAGCATATACATTGCATTAGGCATTATAAGTAATATGCAGGTGTTTAAAGTATATGGGAAGATGTCCATAGATTAGATGTGTTAATTTTAAAAATCACAAGATCTATAAATGTAGAAAAGGTGACTTTATTTCCTGTAAAGGGTTACAGCCTGAAAAGTGGCCATCCAGAAAGCACAGCCTCAGGCAAAGAAAGACCAGAGCCAGGCACTTGGAAGGAGGAGGGGTTGGGGTGCCAGAGTTGTGCAGAAAGAGTTGGCTAAACATACATGTTCAACAGGTTACAGGGGAAACTATGAATCTTCCTGAAGGCAGTCCTGAAAGGCAGGCGTACAGAACAAACGTGCATGTAACATACAACCCACCTTGGGGTGGAGACTGAACATTTAAATGTATTACAGTAAGGTCCTATAAGTCAAAAGGGAGGCAGGAACACAAAGGCACTCACTGCACAGCCGCTGTAACTTGGCCAGAACCAGTCCGTGGTCAGTGGTTTTCTTCATCAGGAGAAGGTTACAGCAGTCAGCCGCTTCTCCAATCAAAGCTATAGGTACGGTGAAACAGGGGCTGGGGTCAGTTGGTCAGCATCTGATGGAGCTACAAATTGTGTTAATCTTGCTTATCTCCAGGCCAGTGCTTGTTTAGCTGCTAGAAAGAAAAGCCTTGAGGCAGTTAGAACATAGCTTCTCCTTTAAGTGTAGGGGGTATACAACTTAACCCTTGCCTGGCATGGCCTGAGGTCCTGTTTGTAATTTGTTATCTTATTGTCACAAAGAATCTGTTCTGTCAGTCTTATGGTCTCTATTTGAATATCGATGGTGGTCAGTTGTTGTTTCTAAACTCGAAAAAGGAGGAGATATGAGGGGTGCCTGACCTTCTGTCCTGCCATTTCCAGGAACTCAGTTTTTAAGGCTTTTCTGGGGTCCCCTTAGGCAAAATGGAGTCTATTCAGTTGGTGGGGGACTTCGGATTTTATTTGTAGTTTACACGTGCAAATACTATGCCATTTTATATAAGGGACTTGAGCATCCGCAGATTTTGGTATCCATGGGGATGGGGGGAGGGGGTGTCCCGAAACCAATCCTCTGAGAATACCAAGAGACAACTGTACTATGTTTTTTCCTATACATGCATATCGACAATAAAGTTTAATTTATAAATTAGGCACAGTAAGACATTAACAACAAATAATAATAAGATGGAACAATGGTAACAACATGCCAGCATCACTACTCTTACTACTATTTTTTTTTTTTTTTTTGTGAGATAGAGTCTCACTCCCAAAGTGCTGGAATTACAGGTGTGAGCCACCATGCCCTGCTAGGTCTTTTTAATGTTTTTCATGTCTCTGACTTTTTAACAAACAGAATACATGTATAAGAACTGCTTAAGTTAACAATATATGAAATGTTAAATTTTTTTATTGACCAATTACTCCATGGATCACATTTCCCACTTCTCTTCAGCATGGTAATTTTAGCTTGTCTAGCAGACATTATGAATTATCCTTTTAGGGTAATGAACATTTTTGTATTTCTAGAAATATTCTTGAACCTTGTTTTGGGACACAATTAAGTTACTTGGAAAGTTACTCAGGTCTTGCTTTTGAGATGTTTTTAGACAGGACTAGCAGTGTTTAGTAGAGGGCTAGTTATTTCCTGTCACTAGAGTGAGACCCTTCCCAATGCTCTACCCAGTGTCCTATACCTGTGAGGCTTTCCAGTCTGGCTGGTGGGAGCAGGCACTGTTCCCAGCTCTGTGTGTGTTTTAGACACTGTTCCCTTGAATCATCTTGAGCGGCTCCTTGCTGATCAGTACTCTTCTGGGCAGTGGATGGGTGCTCTCTACAGAGCTCTTGAGTCCCTCCTCTGTGCCTTCTTCTCCTCTCCAGTGCTCTGTCTTGCAAACTCTAGATGTCTCAGTCTCCCTGGACTCCCATCTCTTATCTCCTCAACTCAGGGTGTCTACCAGGATCTTCCTGAAACTCCCCCTCTTACCCCAGAACCCTGGAAACGCTAAAACAGTATGCTGGAGTAATCATTTGTTCCCATATCTTGGGAATCACTGTTCTTCACTTTTTGATGTCCAGTGTCTTGAACAGCATATTCTATATATTTTGCCATTTTTTGTTACCGTTTCACATGGGAGGGTATATGCAGCCCCTGTTACTGCATCTTGTCTAGAAGCAGAATTTATAATTTTCTTTTACTAGAAAATTTACAAATTTACAGAATTTACAAATTTATCTTGATTTATTTAAAAAGAAAAAGAGTGTTTTATAGTTACAGCTATCTTCTTTCCTTTCTATAGATGTGAGTTTCCTTCAGCCATAATTTCTCATTAGTCTGAAGAGCATCCTCTATCATGTCTTTTAGTGTGCCTATAATGGCAATAAATTCTTTCATTTTATCTGAAAAAATGCTTTATTTTGATGTTATTTTTAAAGCCTATGTTTGCTGGATATAGAATTATAGGTTGACAGGGTCTTTTTTTTTTTAATCATGATAAAAATCTTGTTCCATTATCTTTCGTTTGCATTGTTTCTTTTTGGAAGTAATGTTATTTCTTACTGTTGTTCCTCTGAATACAATGTGTCATTTTTCCCCTATTTGCTTTCAGATTTTCTCTTTGCATTAGGTATTTATTGCTGTGTAACAAATTATCTCCCAAACTTAGTGGTTTATAAATTAAACAACTATTTTATAGTATCTGTGGGTCAGGAATTTGGAAGCAACTTAGTTTCATGGCACTTGCTTAGGATCTTTCATGAGACTGCAATCAAGATGTTGGCTGGAACTACCATCATCTAAAGGTTGAATTGAGATTGGAGGATCCATCTCTACATGGCTCACTCATAAGGCCATTGGCAGGAGCACTAATTCTTTGCTGATTGTTGGCAAGAGCCCTCATTTTTTTTTTTTTTTTTTTTTTACTATGTAGACCTCTCATGAGTCTGCTTGAGTCTCCTCACTATATGACATCTGACTTTCCCTACAGTGAGTAATCTAAGAGTGAGCACAGGGGCAGTCACCGCACCTTTCATGACCTTGTCTTAACTCACACACTGTCCTATTTGCCACCCTCTTTAACAGAAGGAAGTCACTAAGTTAGGCTATACTCATAGGGAGAAGAATTAGGCATCACCCCTTGAAGGGATAGGCACAAAGAATTTCTAGATATGTTATAAAACCACCATGCTCTTCATTTTTATTTTTATCAAATTGATTATGATATGCCTAGGATTTTTTGTCTGTTTTTGACTTATCCTGCTTAAGGTTCACTGGACATCTTAGATCTATAAGTTAGTATTTCTCTTCATGCAAGATTATTTCTTCAAATATGTTTTTTTCTGCCACATTATCTATCCTTTCCTTCTGGGACTCCCAACTACTGAACACATTGGATAGTTTAGTATTAACCCACAGGTTACTGATGTGCTATTCATTATTTTTCAATTATTTTTCTTTATCTGCTTTTGTTTGCATAATTGGCATTGATATAACTTCAAGTTTCACTCATCCTTTCTTCTGTAGTGTCTAAGACCATAAATGAATACTTTATTTCAGATGATAAAATTTTTATTTCTATTATAGCCACACAATTCACTTTAGAGTTACTATTTTTCTTCTGAAAAACTCCATCTCTTCACCCTTTGTGCCCATGTTTTTCTGTATATTCCCTAAAATATTTAGAATAGCTACTTTAAAATCCCTTTCTGCTTATTCTAATAACTAGGCCATCTATGGCTCTGCTTCTAGTGACTACTTTTTCTGTTGATTATAGGTCATATTTTCATTGGTATGTTGTAAATGTTTAATGATCAGCTCTCAGAATTGGCAGCAGCAGCAAGGCAGCAATGCAGCAGCCCTGATTTGTAGCATTTGCCAATTATCATTGTATAAATACTCTCACTATAGCTGAGTTCAGGCTACCAGCACAATATAACATGACAGAACAGACAATTAGGAAAAGATATGCACAATATGGCGTTTGTGAACAGAACTGGCTCTAGCATGCCACTACGTATTTTTCTACTTCCTCATATGTAAGAATATTTTTTAAAAACTTTATCTGAATATAGTCTATAAAAAAGTAGAAACTAAAATATAATTTTTCTTTTATTTGCTTGTTTCTTTCACATAGCACATAAGCATTTTTCTTTGTTGGGTGGTGTTTTCATACTGCTATAAAGAACTGTCTGTTACTGGGTAATTTATAAAGGAAAATGGTTTAGTTGACTTACAGTTCAGCATGGCTAGGGAGGCCTCAGGAAACTTACAATCATGGCAGAAGGCAAAGGGGAAGGCAGGCACCTTCTTCACAAGGCAGCAGGTAGGAGAAACGCTGAATGAAGGGGGAAGAGCCCCTTATGAAACCATCAGATCTTGTGCAAACTCACTATCATAACAGCGTGGGGGAAATTCCCCCATGACTAAATTACCTGTACCTGGTCTCTCCCTTGACATGTGGAGATTTCTGGGGATTATAATTCAAGATGAGATTTGGGTGGGGACACAGAGCCTGACTATATCAGGTGGTTAGGGTAAGGGGCAGATCAACCAGATCTTCCTGGGTTCATTTGATTTGTTCAGGGTTCAGTTTTAATTAGACTGAGTTCACCTATGATTAACCAACCTCAAGGGCCATGAGCAGTTTTTTGATCTTGTTATGTGAACTGGGGAAGGGTTTGGCTGTAGTTTCAGATGATCTTTGGCTTATCTTTGGATTCAATTCTGGCAGGGCCTTTGAATTCAAGTGCTGGAAGAATGCCTAGCACCCTGTGATTCAGTCATTCATTCTCTCTCTCTGTCTCTCTCAAAGACAAGGTGACGAAACTCAGAGGCTGTGGAGTCAGACTGTTTGGACTAGGATCCAAGCTCCTCTCTTTGACAGCTGTGTGACTTTGAAGACAGAGCCTGTCTCAGCATTAGTTTCCCATGTAGGAAATGAGGGTGATGCTTGTCTGGTGGGGTTGCTGTGAGAAGGAAATGAGCTTGTAGCTGGAGCAGAAGGGAACAAACCTCTCAAATACCAAACTAGGAGGGAAGTGGCTTTTTATTCAGCCGGGAGCTGTGGGGGGCTACAGCCTCATTCACTGAGCTCCCTGAGTGGCAGCTTTTCTCCCCTTTGATAGGCTTACAATGCTAAAGGAGAAACTGAGGTGGAACTATGTCATTGTCCATTTGCTGGACATCCAACCTTACAATCTTTTGGCTTCATTGATTTGCTAATTCATATGCAGTGCAGGTGGGGACCAGCAAGGGAGCAGGGCTTACAGAGACAAGACAAAAGCAACAAGCTGTTTGTTGGCAGAGGTGTTTCCAGGAGGGAGCCTGGTCTCTGGAGACATGGGGGCACGAACTAGTGCCGGGCTCCAGGTGGCAGAGATAGCATTCATTTGCAGCTCTTTCAAGGTTAACAGATAGCAGAGATTCTGGGAAAAAGCTAAGCACTGTGACGTGACTAGTGTAGTGCCTGGCTGTAGGGAAAATGCCCCTGATAGCAATAACAAGCATACCCTTAGAATGACCCTGTATGGCAGATGCACCTGAATGTGTGTTGTAAGCTAGGGGATCCCAACATGGCCAACCAGGAGATTGGCCCCTTGCCTACGAGGAACATCTCAGCCTCTGGCCTGTCCTGTGGAACACGGGCCATACAGGAGATTGAGGTCCTGAGTTTTGGGTTAAATGAAGATTACCAGGTGGAGGTTGTTAAGAGGAAGCTGTTAAGTGAAAATGGGATGCAAACTGCATGCTGTTTGCAAGCCATTGCAGTTTTCCTGTCCAGCTACCACTGGGCTGTGCAGCGATGTTATCCAGCATGCAGCCACTGGACTGTGGGAAGGTGGATCTCTTGTCTAGCCTGCTGCTGCTGGACTGTTTCTGTATGTGAGGCAGTTCCCCTGTCCACTCTACCACCTCTGGCCTCTCTGTATGTAGGCCCCTAATTACACCTCGTATCTCCTTTGCTGGCTCCAGGTCTCTTCTTTGACCTCTCAATCCTTGTACCTTCCCTACTGAGGCTAACAGGGGTTCAGCACATCACTGACACACAGTGGCCTCCTGTTAAATGGTGGGTGGGTTAAATGGTGGGTAATTCAGTCCTCTGAGGTCAGAGTACTCCTCTCTTTCAGAGGGGCTGCCTTAGGCCCATCTCTTGCCAGTGGCAACACCAAAAGGCGGCCTTGTAGGGGCCATATGATGAAGAGCACTGGCATGGGTTGAATTGTTTCCCCCAAAAAGATATGTTGAAGTCCTAATCTCCATTACCACGGAGTGGGACTTCTAGCCTCTAGAACTATTGGACAATAAATGCCTGTTGTTTTAAGATGCCCCATTTGTGCTACTTTGTAATGACAGCCCTGGGACATTAATACAAGCACCTTCAGGAAATGTCACTTTGATTGGCCCTAGAACACAACCCCGGACCAGTGCCCTGCTCCCCTCTGTGCTCCCTCCATCTGAGTTTCTTCCTTCTGGAGTTGCCCCTGCCCCTGTCCCATCCAGTGAAGAAGCCACCAATCTCCTCCCCTGCCCCTTTTACCCCCAAGCCCCTCATCCCATCCTGCTCTCACATCCCAGGAACCACTTCTACCCCTCACTCCCCAAAGTGGGGACCTGGACCCACAGGGAAGCAAATACATCTTGTGTCCATGTGCCTGTCCTCTGCAATCTGTGGCCCTGTGGAATTCTCTCAGCCCCACCTCCACCCAGAGGGTGCTGCCAGCCCCATGGCCACATATGAAGATGCTGAGACTCACAGAGGTCGGGATAACCTGCCTAAAGCCAGACAGCTCATGAGGGGGTATGTTTGGAATCAGGCTCAGCTGTGAGCTGAGCCTTGCTCCTCACTGCCCCAGGCCAGCACCTGTGTTGCTGGCCACACCCTGGGCTTCCCTCTGTTTTTAACCAGCTCATCCCAGACTCTCCTGCAGCTGTGCATTCTTGCTAGCGTAGCAAGCTCTCTGCCTGGTGGCTCTGGTTGGGTGGGAGGGTTCCCCCAGGCTGGGATGGTCTTTTCCTGTTGAACAATCATTTATTGTGTCTCCCGCTGAGCTCACCTCCGGGAAAAATATGTGGAGAAACAGAGTTGCAGCTTGTGAAGACTCGGTGTCCTCTTAGGCACTTAAAAAACACTTCTAATGTTAGTAGATTACATGACAGCCTATTAATTGTTTCCTGTTCCCATCATCTGACCTGGAAACAACTCTGAAAGCTGACTGGATGTTGGTGGGATGGACAGGGCCCAGGAAGCCTGGGACCCTGCTCTGGCTTGTCCCTTACCTCCTTCTGTGCCTGGTATAGGTGGCCCCTTATGTTGATGGCAGTAATGACAGCACTGTTTACTGAGCACCTACTATGCTCTGGACTCTGCACAAGTCACTTCATCCCCCATCAAAGGCCCCTCAGAGGCAGGATGGGGAGGCATTACTATCGGAGGGAGGTGAGGCTCAGAAAGGCTAGGCAACTCCACCCAGACTCCCCGTGCATAACGTCAAGGCTGGGGTTCACACTGGGTCAACGGGTCCAGCTTGTTCCTATTACACCACGCTGCTGCTGCTTCCCGCTCTGGGCCCCGGTTTCCCCACTAGTGTTGTGAAGGATTGGACTAGATGGCTGTCAGGCTCTTTTCCAGCCTCTTGGGTCAATGGCTCTGTAGACAGAACATATATAACTGATTCCACTCTGGTCTTTCTTAAAATCTCTTCTCCATCCAGAGGCCAGTGACCCTTTAATGTGTAAACCACATCATAGCACTTTTTATCACCTGTGAGGCCTTGTCTGCTTGTTGATGGTGTGTGTTTGTCCGAGGGTAGAGGCTTTGTCTGTTCTCTCATGGCCGAATCCCCAGCCCAGAGAATAGTGCCTGTATGCAGTAGGTGCTTGGGCAGTCATGGTTGATGGAGATGAAATCAGCACAGCATGGTGGCTGGGTTAGGAGGTAGGGATGGGGCGGGGGTGGGAGGTGAGTTTGTAGGCGAAGCTTGGCTGCCCTGGGTGAATCCTGCCTGTGTCAGTTGCAGAAAGTTATGAAGTTGGTAAAGGTGGTCTTCGATTCTTAGGCTGATGACTGGCATCTCAATCCAGTCTCTGCCAGATGGCAGCTTATGCTTACCAAGGTTTTATGTGATGAGCTGTCTCTGCCTCTTACAGATACACACCTGCAGTTTAGCAAGATCCAAGGGGAACATAAGGTACTGAGGATCCAAAGGCATGCAGCGTTCATGGAATTTCGGACGCTGTGAAACACCACGGGAGACATATTTAGGGGCAATTAGTGCATAAGCAGGTGCTCAAAGCCCTCCAGGTATGCAGTGACTCACTCCAAAGCGGGACAGCTACCTGAAGCTCAGACCCACCCACCCCGACCTCCTCATTTGACCAAAATGGTCCTAAAGCCCAGAGAGGGCAGTGACTTGCCTGAGGTCAACAGCAAGATGATGGCCTGCGCTGTCTTTTTGGCCCAGTCCTTCTGGCTTCCAGCCTTTTCTGCACTTCAGTTATTTTTCAATCTGTGGTGCCCAGAGAGGGCTGGGGGTGGGTGTTGAGTAGGGGAATTCTAGACACCCCACCTTCCTCCTTCAGAGGAGCTGGCTGATACGCTGGGATCTGTTCAAAGAAAGGGTCCCACTACTAAAAGTTTGGAAACCACAGTGGGCCTGGAGAAGGGGCGTGCATGGGTGGGGACTTTGGAAAAGTGGAGAGGGCAGGAGGTTGGTCTCTGTGAGGCTCTAGCATCCCTGGGATGGTTTGGTCTGGCGGGGGGTGAGGGGGGCTGATATTTAGTGGGTGACATCTCAGGGGAGACCTTGTTCTATAGAGGAAGATTATGCTCAGAATCTGGTGTAGAGGAGAAATTAGAGTGTGCTTTAGAAATTGTAAAACTTTGAAAAATTGCATTTTTCATCATAGGTGTTTTTGACTGAATATATTAGAAAGATGTGTCTATTCCTATAGAGAGGCACAGATAAGGTGCTCTGAGGGTTCAAAGAGAGTGGAGTCTTTGAAGAGAAATGGAAAGCATAATGTTAGCAATGTTCCCTTACCATCTTCATTTGCAAACCCAGCTTGCCACTGGACAGTCATTTTCTTTCTTTTCTTTTTTTTTTGAGACAGAGTCTCATTCTGTTGCCCAGGCTTGACTGCAGTGGCGCAATCTCAGCTCACTGCAACCTCCGCCTCCCGGATTCAAGCAAGTCTCCTGCCTCAGCCTCCAGAGTAGCTGAGATTACAGGCGTGCACTTCACCACCATGCCTGGCTAACTTTTGTACTTTTAGTAGAGATGAGGTTTCATCATGTTGGCCAAGCTGGTCTCAAACTTCTGACCTCAGGTGATCCACCCACCTTGGCCTCAAAAAGTGCCGGCATTATAGGCGTGAGCCACTGTGCCTGGCCAGGACAGCCATTTTCTTACCTGGTCTGGGATCCAGCTGCCCGGCGCCGAGAGCTCCTACCTCGGCATGCTTGCACACAGAGGACTTTTATTTCCCCAGCTTGCTTTCCATCCAGAAAGGTGTGGGCACGAGAGGGGGTTCCAGAAGAGTCTTTCTACAGGGGAAAGCAGGTACAGAGAAGCCAAGTGACTCTCCGAAGCCCACCCAGTGGTCTAACTCTGTAGCCCCTAGAAACTGCCTTGTATAGAATTTCACTCTAGATGCTCTCCTTGTGACGAGGACCAAGTCAAAGATGGTTTCAAGGACTGATTAAAATCCTATGCCATGAAAAGGATTCAGAGAAACTGAGAACAGAGAGAAGTGGAACAGGCCAGGCAAGCTGATCTGATTCCTCCCTAGGCCTATGGAAGGAGGATATGGCCCCAGCCTTGTCTTCCCTTGAGCAAATCTGGGTTGGACTGGGGAGTTCTGAGCAGACCTGGAAGCCTCGGGTGGGCCCTGCATGCAGGTGGCCAAGCCCAGACATTCTGAGACAGGGACTAGGCTCATATTGTACTGGCCTGTGTCTTCCTTCTGTGGCATCAGAGCTGATAGTTCTGATGGGTATCACGTTTGAGGAGCTATCCTGGCTTTGTGCTCCCCTGGGCGTCCCCTGCCTGCACCAGCCAGAGGAAGCTTGCAGAGGCCTGAGCCCATGATGCCTACCCTGGGCCTGCCCGTGCATGGGAAGGGAGCAGGGAAGGGTGGGCAATGTCTGCTTTTCATGCCTGGCTGGACAGAGGACTTCTCTGGGCACCATAGGGTGGGGGTGGGGGACACAGCAGCCTAGAAACAGAACTCTAACTCACACATCTCAGTCACACACTCCAGGCAGCTTGAATAAAGTACACCTAAAGCCTTAGAGTCATAGCACCTTTTTTTCTAATGTTGAGGTGAGCCTGGGGTGCTCCAGGAGCACACAGAAGGAGTCCTACTCACTCTTGGGGAGCAGGAAGACCTCCCAGGGCACTTACATTGGAGTCACTTAAGCGATCATGCAGATTCTAATGCTACCTTCAGGCCAGCATTCAAGACCTTTCGCACTGCCAGTAGAAACATAATGCAAGTCACATATGTAATGTTTTTAATCTGAAGGTATTAAGAAATACCTTAATGAGGAAATAATTTCAACATGTGACAAATCTTTTAAAGCATAAAAAAGACACGAGCACTCTGCACACATTTTATCAGGCCAGCAGGAGATTGACCATAAAATCTGTCAAGGACAGGAGGAGAAAGAAAATTCCTGGATGAATCTTAATTAGAAGCATACATGTGAAACCTTAGGAAAAGGTGAACAAAGAAAACCTGTTAAAAAGAAGGCGTAAAATAATAAAGAGTAGAACCAAACAAAACGGAAAATTCACAAAGTCAAAAGGAAAATCTCAATAAACACATAACTATACTTATTAGCAAAAAAGAGAATACCTACCATCAAAGTTAGAATTTAAAGACGTATTATCAACGTAGGTTTTATAGATGTTAAAATGAGTCAGACATGTAATATTAAATTTCCTAGTGGCTACATTAAACAAGCAAAAAGAGTTAAGGTGGAAATTATTTTGGTATATTTAACTTGATATGGCCTACCTATTAATATTTCAACATGTAATCAACATAAACATTATTATTACATTATTTTTATACTAAGTCTTTGAAACTGCATGTGTATATTTACACTTAGGCCATATCTCAATTTGGAAGCTAAATTTTCTTAATATATTTTTTTTCAAGACAAGATCTCTGTTGCCGAGGCTGGAGTGCAATGGTGTGATCATGGCTCACTGCAGCCTCAAACTCCTGTGCTTAAGGGATCCTCCCACTTCAACCTGCTAGAGTAGCTGGGGATCACAGGCACACACCACCATGCCCAGCTAATTAAAAAAAAAAATGTGTAGAGACAGGATCTCACTACGTTGCCCAGGCTGGTCTCAAACTCCTCGGCTCAAACAATCCTCCTGCCTTGGCCTCCCAAAGTCCTAGGATCACAGGTGTGAGCCACCACGCCTGGCTAGATGCTAAATTTTCATCATTAGAAATGCCTGATGCATGTTTAGATTTCATAAAATTTACAGCAAAAAACAGTACGCACATTGTTCCAAACATATTAAAAAGTTTTCTAGTAACTGACTCAGGTATCAGTTTTAAAACTAAATAAATTAAAATTAAAGTTCAGGCCCTCAGTGACCAGCCACACAGCAAGGGCTCAGCAGCCACTGTGGCCCCGGCTACTGCACTGGACAGTGCAGACAACGCCAGGATCTTACATTTGCCTCCAGGCTGCCCCCCCTTCCTCCTGCCTCTCCGGAGCTCCCTGGTCACTGCCTTCCTGTCTCTTCACAGACCACTGCCCAGGATGCCCAGTCCTCATCCACACCTCTAGGCCCCACCCCTCCTCAGGTTCCACCTCTTTCTGGAATTCTCTTAAAGGACCGCAGCAGGGGCTCCTACCCCTACTCTCACCTCTGAGCCTGCTTTTCATACATGCAGGAGGGGACTGGAGTAGCGGCGCATCCCCACCCTGACAGTCTCTGCCTCTCACTGTGCCTCTGTTACTTCCTGACCCTACAGTCTGTGAGGACGGCCTGTCCTCAAATGGGAAGTTGGCAGCCGAGCGAGGGCAAGACCCTCCCTTCCCTTCCCCAGATCTCTTCCCATGCCCCCCTGCCCCTCACCCTCCTGGCACTATGCCCAGGCATTCGGGGAGGCAGATAAGTCATGAGGCTCTGGGCACTGATGCCATTGCCCTCCCTGACCCCCTTCTCTGGGGCTTTTCAGGCCTTGCCATGGGAGGGGACAGGCCCACAGCCTTGCTCCCCCTCTTCAGAGAGCAGAACTCAGGAGCAGAAAAGGAGCTGCCAGGGAGTCACAGGAGAGTGGGTCGAATGCACCAGGGCTTGCCCAGAGCAGGAATGGTAACCGCTCCAGGAGGGTCCCTGCTTTGACTCAAACCCTGAGCCTCCCAAGAACTCTGAGCCTCAGTTTTCCCATCTGCCCAATGAGATCTCCTAAGTCTTTAAAGGTGCTGGCCTTTGAGAGGACAGCGGGATGAGCTTGCCAAATTTAGCACACCCCTGGGCCACCTCTGTTGACCCCTGGAGCACTTGCACAGCCACGCCCTGGGCCTGTTGTTCTAGATGCCGAGTTCCACCCAGCAGGACTCTGCAGGGCCCTAGCCCCATGAGGGACACACGTCACCTCCTGCTCCTCTCCTGCCAGTTCCCCACAAAAGAAGGGCCAGTTCTCTCTGTCCCTTGATTTCTTTCCCTTGGAAGACTTTTTGCCCCATCCTGTCCTATGAGCTCAATCATTCAATGGCTTGATGTTTCCACCTCCTTTGAGGAAACACCCTCACTCCATCTTCTGTGGCTCCTGCCAGCCAATATCTCCTCAAACCTATCTTCCTGCAGTTTGCATTGCAAAAACAATAGATATGTTACATGTGCATTTCCAAATTGTACAGGTCTAGCCCATCCCAGATACATTCCTGTGCCTGTCCCATTCCTTCCTCTCAGAAAAGAGCTACATACCTGTGACATGATGAGGAAATGGAGACACTCAGCACAGTGCCTGGCATACAGCAGGGGCTTGAGCTGTGGAAGAAGGCATGGACGAACAGTAGGTCAGAGGGCCTTCTCTTTAGCGTGGGTCCTTTACAGCAGAGTGGAAATGTGATAGAAGGATCCAGAAAGGGAGGTAAGCATTTAAAGATATCTGACATAATTGTTGGTTGTTGTCGTTTTGAGACAGTCTCACTCTGTTGCCCAGGCTGGGTGCGGTGGCAAAATCTGAGCTCACTGCAACCTCCGCCTCCTAGGTTGAAGTGATTCTTGTGTCACAGCCTCCTGAGTAGCTGGGATTACAGGCATGCACCACCATACCCTGCTGATTTCTGTAATTTTAGTAGAGACGGGGTTTCACCATGTTGGCCAGGCTGATCTTGAACTCCTGGCCTCAAGCAATCCACCTGCCTTGGCCTCCCAAAGCATTGGAATTATAGGTGTGAGTCACCACACCTGGCCCTGATGTAATTGTTGAATGAATGAGCAAAACTTCCCAGAGACAGGGACAGTTCTGCAAAGAAGCCCTGGGCCACTGGTCCATGGTGACCACCAGCCAGCGGTTGCCAAGGGTGTGCCTGACACTGCTTGGAGAAGGACACTGTCCTGGGGCAGGAAGGGCCACAGGAGTGTTCCATGCCTGATGTACATACAGTTGCTGTGAAAGTCTGGAAGCATGAAGGTGTCCACCGTGTTTAGTTCTTTTTTTTTTTTTTTTTTTGAGACAGAGTCTCACTGTGTTGCCCAGTCTGGAGTGCTGTGGTGCAGTGTCAGCTCACTGCAACCTCTGCCTCCTGGGCTCAAGCAATTCTCCCTCCTTGTCATCTTGAGTAGTTGGTACTACAGATACATGCCACCGTGCCCAGCTAATTTTTGTATTTTTGGTACAGACAGGGTTTTGCCATGTTGCCCAGGCTGGTCTCGATCTCCTGGATTCAAGTGATCCACACTCCTCAGACTCCCAAAGTGCTAACATTCCAGGGGTGAGCCACCGCGCCTGGCTCATGTTTAGTTTTTTTTTTTGAAATTTTACTTACTATGGGTAGAAAAATAAATAACCTACAACCTCATCACTTTCTTCTGGGATTATGTAAAACAAAGTGAGTTAACATCCTCCTGGCCAGCCTTTACCCAGTCACTGCAGATAACCAGCTTCTTAGCCTTTGTTAACAGTTTGGGGGAAGGTTTCTCAATCATATCCTAAGATTATAGAGACAGGTCAATTTCTATCAACATAATAAAAATATCTATTTTTAAAAACAAAAATAGGTATAGATGGGGCCAGGTGCAGTGGCTCACTCCTGTAATCCCAGCACTTTGGGAGGCTGAGGCAGGCAGATCACCTGAGGTCCTGAGTTTGAGACCAGCCTAGCCAACATGGTGAAACTCTGTCTCTATTAGGTGTGGTGGCGTGCACCTGTAGTCCCAACTACTGGGGAGGCTGAGGCAGGAGAATCACTTGAACCTGGGAGGCGGAGGTTGCAGTGAGCTGAGATCGTGCCATTGCACTCCAGCCTGGGCAACAGAGCAGAAAAAAAAATAGGTAAATGGATTTTTTTTTTTTTGCAACCAGCTTTCTCAGGTTGAAGTATTTGTTTTATGTTGGTGTGCGACTTGCTTTTTCACTTACTATAACATTGATGCTATTCTAAGCCAATGTTATAAAATCTACATCTTCTTTTCAATGGCTGCATGGCAGTTTATAGAATTGGAGTCACCATAATTTGCTCAGCCAGTCATCCACCAATGGGCGTTTGAGTTGTTTTTAGGCATGGGGTGTGGGTATGAACATAAGCAATGCCTCAAGGCCATCCAGGCCAGGTGGCTTTAGGAGAAATGCCATCTTTTGGCTGCATCTGGTGCTCTTGCCACCAGTTCTTTTTTGTAAATCCCTCGGGGGCTGGAGGCCTGACTAATGGCAGTGTGGAGGAGGCAATGCTTTTGCCCACTGCTGGGGAGGTGGCAGGCAGTGTGCAGAGTGGTGGTAGACCCCAGCCTTCCCCTTGAGACTCTGTCTCCTGTCATGGGTGCTGGCTTCCTCCTGCCCTCATCACCCTAATCTTTCCAAAAAAAAAACCAGGAGTGGGCAGGCATAGGAAAATCTTACCTGGAGCTTGAGGATGAAATTAAAGCTGCATCCTTGTGTGGTCCCAGTCTGGGAAGACGAATTAATCCAGGGAAACCTGGTACCAAGAGATGGAGATGGCCTTACAGGAGGCAGAGGGAGTGCTAGGAATGGCTTATGAGGGTCGCTTCTATGGTACTAGCCTGGCCCTGACCCCACTTCAGCACAGCTGCTGTGGGCAGATAGAGCTGAGGTTGAAAGGTGGCCTGGACTGATCCCTGGTCCCTGAGGAGCCAAAGGGGAAGCTGTCAGGCTTGGCAGAGAGACTGGGGGAGTCCCACACTCAATCCCATAGCTACCACTATGGACTTGGTCTAGGTAGAGAGAGGAGGCCACACCATAGTGACATCCCTCCCACTCCCCCCACTCCATTGGAAGGGGGTAAATATTGGGTCGGTGGCCTTCTTTCTTCTCCTCCCCTCTGCTTGGAGGATGGCCCTGGGGTTGCCAAGGAATTGGAGAGGGGATAGGTTAGAAGCATCTAGGGACTTGGGAGGAAGAGAGATACTATTAAAAATATAATTTGTTATGTGTGTTTTTTTCTGATTACAAAAGCAATGCATATTCATTGTAGAAAATTTGGAAAATAGAGATAAGCACAAAAAGCAAATAAAACCCTCTCGTAATCTCCCCATTCAGGGCCAGCCACTCATATATCCCATGTGATGGTTAAGAACACAGGCTCAGGACCTGATTACTGGCTTGAATCCCAGTTCTGCCACTAACTAGCTGTGTGACCTTGGATAAGTGCCTTCACCCCTGTACTTCCGAGAATAATAATAGTATGTCTCTCCTGGCACTGCTGTGGGGACTAAGTGAAATGCCTGAAGTTCTTGGCTCATGTGCCCAAGAGTGTTAGCCATGATTATGGTAATGAACTCCTTCTCCACCTCCACCTGATGGCTGGCAGTTTCCTCAAACGTTTTTTGTTTTGTTCGAGACAGAGTCACTCTCTCACCCAGGCTGGAGTACAGTGGTGTGATCTTAATTCATTGCAAATTCCACCTCCCAGGTTCATGGATTCCCCTGCCTCAACCCTGAGTAGCTGGGATTAGAGGAACCTGCCACCACCCCCTGCTAATTTTTTTTTTTTTTTTTGTATTTTTAGTAGAGACGGGGTTTCACCATGTTGGCCAGGCTGGTCTCGAAATCCTGGCCTCAAGTGATCCACCCGCCTCAGCCTCCCAAAGTGCTGGGATTACAAGTGTGAGCCACCGCACCTGGCCGGTGTTCTCAAACTTAACCTAGCTACAGCGGGACAGCCTCTGCTGTGTGAGTTGTGTGGCGCCCTCCTGTGAGTCTTGGTTCCCCCTCTGTAAAACAAGAGTGCTGGACTAGACCGCTCATGAGCTCTTCCCAGCTCTAGGGCTAGTGTGGGAATGTGTTGATATTATGCCTGGATATTAGTTCCAGACAGAGCGGCTGATGTCTAGGAGCTTGGCTTTCAGCAGGTGTCAGGTTCTGGGGAGCTTGGGGTGTTGGGGTGGGGGAAGGAAAGGCTTAGGGGTGCCTTTCACAAAGGGTTAGGGATGCTTGTTATTTAATTGCTCCTTTATTTCTCATCACCCATCTTAGGCTCACCTCACCACTTTATGCCACCAATTTGATCAGAGCAATGTGTTAATGACCCAAGCAAGGGTCCAATTCTTACCTAATTAGGGGGAACAGGTGAATTAGCACTAAACAAGGTCCAGAGAGGTAACAGCATGTGTCCAGGTTACACGGCAAAATTGGGACTTGAATTCAGAAGAAGAAACTCCTCATCATAACCCTGTACTCCATGCCTCCCTACTCCAGCACTCCAATTCTCAGGCAATTCCCCTTAAAACGTGTGCAGTTGAGCCAGGTGCAGTGGCTCATGCCTGTAATCCCAGCTCTTTGGGAAGCTGAGGCGGGTAGAATGCCTGAGGTCAGGAGTTTGAGACCAGCCTGGCCAACATAGTGAAACTCTGTCTCTACCAAAGTTAAGTAATATTAGCTGGGCATGGTGGTGGGTGCTGGTGATCCCAGCTACTAGGGAGGCTGAGGCAGGAGAATCGCTTGAACCCAGAAGGCAGAGGTGCAGTGAGCCAAGATCATGCCACTGCACTCAAGCCTGGGCAACAAGAGTGAAACTCCGTCTCAAAAAAAACAAAACAAAAAACAAAACCCAAAACCGAAAAACAACAAAAGAGGAATCGCATCTCTCCACATAGGCCTCATCTGGGAGGGGCACCTGAGGGTCTGGCCTCCGCTCTCCACACCTGTGGCTGGGCCCCTCCTGTAATCGTTAGCTGATTCTTTTCCATGTTTCATCTGTTTTCTATTCCACATCACCCCTGCTACCTCCTTCTCACATTTGAGCTTGGGATCATGAAAAATAGATGTGCTGACCCTGCCTGTCCTTATGCTTTGCCCAGGTTTGGGACTTAACAGGACATAATCTTGTTCAAATGTTCTTCTAGCCACTTGATTCCCTGGGCCCTTAGCCCTGCCTGTCCAGCTGGGCTTAGTAAAGGATATTAAGAAAAGAATGGTTACCCAAAGAATGTGAGCCTTTTCAAATTATTAGGCACAAGGCCGGGTGTAGTGGCTCATGTGGTGAGTGGGTCACCTGACATCAGGCATTTGAGACCAGCCTGACCAATATGGTGAAACCCCATCTCTACTAAAAATACAAAAATTAGCTGGGTGTGGTGGTGGGTGCCTGTAATCCCTGCTACTCAGGAGGCTGAGACAGGAGAATTGCTTGAACCCAGGAGGCAGAGATTGCAATGAACTGAGATCACGCCACTGCCCTCCAGCCTGGGCAACAGAGCGAGACTCCATCTCAAAAATCCCAGCAAGAGGATGGGCGCAGTGGCTCACACCTATAATCCCAGCACTTTGGGAGGTAGAGGCGGGAGGATCACCTGAGGTTGGGAGTTCGAGACCAGCCTGACCAAGATGGAGAAACCCCATTTCTACTAAAAATACAAGAAATTAGCCGGGCATGGTGGCGCGTGCCTGTAATTCCAGCTACTCGGGAAGCTGAGACGGGAGAATTGCTTGAACCTGGGAGGCAGAGGTTGCAGTGAGCTGAGATCATGCCACTGCACTCCAGCCTGGGTGACAGAGCGAAAAAAAAAAAAAAATTACTAGGCATGGAGAGGCACTAAAATGAGGCACCACCACGCCCTACTTCCCTGTTTTCAGTATGTGTTCATCTGTTGAAACCGCTTGCTGTTGCCACAAGTAACTATGAATTAACCTAAAAATGCCTCACTGGACACTACGTCCCACACCCTATAGCTTAATGTATAGCCAATTGCTAATCAAGTTATGTCTGTAAACCAATGGGAATTCCTGACAACTTTGTATCAGCCCACTGCCTGTTCTCATTTTTTTGCCTTTAAAAACCTGCCTATAAGAAAGGAGAAATAGAGCTCATAAACATGGTTCCTTGGGTCTGAGTCTTCCAGGCAGCTGTCCTCACTTTGGCTCAGGTAAACTCTTTAAATCACATTTTGTGCTTTAGCTTCTTCCTTTTACATTGTCCTTGCTTCTGGCTCCAGCTCTCATCTTTTCAAAGCACGCTTCTGTACATTGTGCCTTCCTGGGCAGGCAGGAATTTGGCCACTGGGGCTCAGAGATGCTGATCTTCTTGTCCAAGGCCACACAGGGAATTGTCAATGGTTGTGAAGGGGCAGGCGTCTGGGGTCCCCTTCCTTTCTCACTGGTCCACCGATATACACCCCACACCTGTATTCTGTAACAGAAGCAGCTGCAAGGCCCAAGCCCTTTTATGTCACGTGATGAAAGTAGACTCTAGGAGGGAGGGAAGAGGCAGCAAGGAGCAGAGGCTGCCGTGGCTGGTACTCAGCTTTGAGCATGTCATGTCCTTCTTTGAGGATCTTCAATGGCTCCCTGTTAACCACACAAAGAAGCCTGACACCTCAGTTTTGTAAGGAAAGTCTTTGGGGAAACTGGCTCAGGCCACCCTCCCACCCTGCCTCTCACTCCTCCCCCATCTCCAGTAGTGGCATCATGGGGTGCTTTACCTTTCTCGGACCCCTGCTGCGGTTGCACAGCCCCTTCTGGGCTTCTGGAAGACGCTTTCCTCCCAATCTAGATCAGTGGTTCTCCAACCAACCAAGGGTTCTGCACATAGAACCCCTTGATTGTGCTTCAGTGCTGGGCTGGAGCCTGGACGTAAGCATCTTGACCTGGACCCTTGGTAGCCGATAAGCTGATAAACGATGAAAACAGACCCAGCTCTCACAGCCTCACAGTCTGCCTTGGAAGTAGCCTCGCCAGAGTAGTAGAGAGTTTTAAAAGCTTGATTTTGCATCTCATTTAAATATCACCCCATATCAAAATCTCTCAGGCCACATACATATATACAACTACTATATACCCACAAACATTTTTTTAAAAGTCAAATATATATCACTCTGCCCCTGTGAAAGCTGGCGTGAGTGTTTTCCAGAGCTGGGGAGATTCCTTGTCCCTCACCAGGTCTGGAGCTGGAAAAAATCACAGGGATCACAGAAGAGGCTCCCCAGGGCTCTCACCAGTGCATTTACCCTCTACATGCTTGATCACTGCTTCCCCGTCACTCCCCCTACCAGGCTGCAAACTCTTCCAGAGCAAAGGGCTGCATCCTTTACCTCTACCTCTTAGCATCAAGCATGGTGCTTGACATACAAATGGCACTCAATAATAAATGTTGCCTGAACTCATCAAAAAGATGGTCCAGTCTCAGCACTCTGTCTGAGGCAAGACAAGATTCAAGGAGGGCAAGTGACTGATAGTGTCCCCGAAGGCGTTGGTGGCAGAGCTGGGCCTAGACCCCAGCTCCTGGATTTCTAGGATGTGCATCAGGCTCCCACAACCCCTTCTGCCCTCCTTCTCCCACCTGCCAGGACCCTAATCCAGGAAGCAAATAACCAGCACTGCCTTCCCATTCCCAAGAGACTGCAGGACACCCTGGGGTTTGCGGAGGTTCTAGGGACCCCAAAGCCCTTCAAAACCAAGGCAGGCCACTCTCCTTAGCCAATCCCAAGGAATCAACCCCAAAGCACTAAAGCTATTCCCATGAGCCCAGCTCCACCTGTGCCTTCATTAAAGCGGCGGCACTGGCCCTTTCCATCTCCCGAGGCTCTAGAACAGTGGTTCTCAATGTGTGGGCTGCACACTAGCAATACTGGAACCACCTGGGAGCATATTTGAACTGAAAATTCTCCAAGTCTAGCCCAGACTTACTGATTCAGAAACTTGGGAGATGAGGCCCAACAATCTGTTCCTGGGATTTTTATCTCAGTGGTTATCCAAACTGACGTGGCCTATCTTTTATTAACCTACTTGGTTTGAAGTTTGAACTTCTTGGGTCTCTGGGTTTGTGTTTTAGTTGGAAAACTCTTGGTCACGCCCTTCAAACTTTTGTCCCACTTGTTCTTCCTTTTGAGTCTGACTTGACTGACTAGGCTATCTGCTGTGATCCTTTCGGCATAGAGTAGTAGCTTGTGGGAAGTGACTGCAGGCATGAAGAAGGCAGCCTCTGACCCTGGTTCTTGCTGAGAGTGTCTCTTTGAGGATGACAGATGGCTAGCCTCTCCCGGAGCCAAGCTGCGGCTGTGATACTAGGGCAAGTTTGGGGCCGCCGTGAAGCTCAGCTTTGTGCTCAGAGCTGTTCTGGCACCAGGGTGGGACTGTTGGCCCAGGAGGGTGCCCTGCACTGGGAAGGCATGGAGGGAAACACAAGGTCTAGGCCTGGGTCCAGTGTCTCTGGAGACCATGGAAAATGGCTCACCTATCTACTTGTCTTGGTTTTTCTAGAGAACAGGTAGGGTAGAACAGAAGACTGTATGCCTGGTGGAACACAAGAAAGGGGAAAAAAGGTTAGTACTGGGCATGTTTAGGGAAGGGGTCAGACGATGGCAGCTGTGACTGAGATCAGAAGTCCGTGGATCAATTCAGGGTCTATCTCTACTCATGAATGTCCCTAGTCCCCACCTGGGAGTATCTAGACCAGGCGTAGAAGATGGTCCTACCCCAAGGCCTTCTAGCTCAGGTTATATCAAAGACTAGCCCTCCTCATACCATTGACATACTGTTCCTTGCTCTTAATAGCCAGAGGAAGACTTTAACTCCTTAGCTAAAAAGCCTGGGCTTATTTAATCTCCAAAGGCACTGATTCTTTCTAATGCTTACCTTATTTCTCTTGAATCTTCCACTGTAAGAATTCATAGTTTTTACAGTCAGATCATAGGTGAGCTGAGATGCTGCCTTACTGACAAAGGCAGATTCCTGTTGCAAAGTACAGGGGTCAGCTAGGGAAGGGGGCCAGGTTAGAGTCTCCCAGCTAAGACTTGGGGCACCATTCTTGGTGACCCTTGGCTATCTAGCACTCCCTTGCTTTGAGAGAGGCCCTGGGCAATAGTGTGAGGTGTCTCTGGGCCTGTCTCAGGCCAGGTTTCATAGTGGCCCCAAGCTGGCCCTAGTATCACAGCCGGAGCATGGCTCAGGGAGAGGCTAGCTATCTTTCTCCAGAATACAGGCTCAGCAAGAACCAGGGCAGGGCTTGAGGGCATCCTGGTAGAGTAACAGGTATACTTAGGGGTGACTTGAATGGCCTTGGAAAGCACCTAAGCCTTCCCAACCTCATCTCAGGGGACAATGCCTCGCTGGGCTGAGGAAGCTAGGTGGCGGTTCTGAACCTGCCTCAGAGTAGGAGGCCTTACAAAGGGTTCTGTTCCTCCTTCCAAAGAAAAGAAAGCTGGCAGAAAATAGCCCAGCCCTGGCCAAAGGGGGAGACCAGGGTTTAGCTCCCAGTGGGAAAGCAAGCTGGCTCCCAGGTATGGCAGGAAAGGCAGTGATGTGTGGAAAATGAGGAGGCTCTAGAGTTCTGCCTCTGGGCAGTGGACAGGACTGGGCAATGCCTTGGATGAAGAAGCACCTAACCTACAGGTGGTCCAGGAACACTAAGTGTGGGGGAGAGACTAACCCTGAACACCTGCTAGAAGTTGGGAAGCCAAGCCCACCTGTCAGAAGCCCTGACTGTGCACTTGAGTTTGCGAACCTTTTCCTGCCATTGTTGCAAGCTCACGGATTCTTTCCTTGGGGGTGTCCAGTCTACTGATCCCATCAAAAGCATTCTGTCCCCGTCAAACCTCCCGAGAGGCATTGGATAGGTTCTTCTACCTAGGATTTTAAAATCTGGGACTAGAACCTCCCAGGTCAGTGAAGGGAAGAATGGTTTCCAGATTGAATGGAGTTGGCTTCCTCAGCTTAGTGTCTTCAGAGGACCTGGTGTTCCCTGCTGATCCCACCTCTTCTGTGCTCTGGGTGAGGCCTCAAGCAACATGACCTCAAACCAACAAGTACGTGGTGAGTTGACAGCAGGTGAATTTGTAAATGGGTATGGGGCTGTCTCTTGCCCATGCCATATATGGATTTGCTTTGAGATTCTAGATTCTCGGGTCCAACTGGTATGGTCTTAGATGAGTCTAGCTATTTTATTAAAACTGAAGTTATACTAGACTCCTGTAGGAATGTCAGGAATTTATGGCTATCATGAGAACCTCAAATACCAGACAACCAATTTCAGACACTGTGTGGTCCTAGAAAGCTGGGCCTGGGTCTCTAAAGCTTAGGCTCTGAGCCTTGGTGGGTTTTCCTCCAGGTTCAGTGAAAACAGCTGGTCTGGTTTGGTAACAAGCTACCCTAGCAGCAGGACTGCTGAGATCTGTTCTTAATACCGTGGACCAGTGAGGGACTGCTGCCCCATTCTGGTGTTCCTGAGGGTATTAGAAGCTCATGGGTTGTGGGGTGGTGGGGAGAGATGAAATCTGTGCTGGGAAGAGTTCTTTGGACTAACAGTGAAGCTTTCCCTGCCCTTCCAAGGCTGAGGTGGCATGACTGGGTTCCAATCTACCTGCTGTGGGTTGAGTTCCCTAGCAGGCAGACGCGGATGGAGGTCAACATGCATGAGGTTTATTGGGGCATGTTCTTGGGACTAACGCCTATGGAAGAAAAGGGATGTAGGATTGGACACGGGGGCTGACTTGAGACGTGGTCTCAATTGAAGACTTGGCCACCTGGCTGGGGTGCTCTGAAAGTAGAACACCCATCTTAAGAGCTGTTCCAACTTCGGGCAAAAGGATTAGGCCTTCCTAATATGTGGCTCCTTCTGTAATTGTGGGTGCAGTGGCTCTCCTCTAAGGCAGTTCACAAGGGAGACTGATACTGGAGCTCTGTACTGGTGGCTAGGGTAAGCCCCACTCCTGAGGAAGGACCTAGAAGCCTATCAGTGTCCAATATGCCTCATGGTCTACCCCATAGTAGAATGTGAAGACCTTGAAGAATCTGTCTGGGATGTCGCAGAATGACTGTAATGGGGCTCTTCCGATACCGTCTTGCCTTTTCACAACATCTTCATCCTCATTCACCTGTTCCCTCCAGCATTGTGCTCTGCCATGCTTATACTGGGGGGTGGTTGATTGGTAGTATGCTCATCTTTGTAAATGGCACATTCCTACTGCTTCTAGTTAAGCACTTCTGAGACTCAGCCACACTGCTGCTACCTAAGTCTAGGCAACCACTTACGGCACACTGTGCCATTTGGTATAGATACTTGTGCTTGTCTGGCTATGCTGCAAAGAGCTGAGATCCTTTAAATGTCTCCTATGGGCCAGGCACAGTGCTTATACCTATAATCCTGGCATTTTGGGTGGCCGAGGTGGGAGGACTGCTTGAGCTCAGGAGCTCAAGACCTGGGCGAAGGGTGAAACCTTGTCTCTACCAAGAAATACAAAAATTAGTCAGGTATGGTGGCATGCATCTGTAGTCCGAGCTACTCGGAGGGCTGAGGTGGATCACCTAAGCCCAGGGAGGTCGAGGCAGCGGTGATCTGTGTTCATGCCATGGCACTCCAGCTTGGGTGACAGAGACCCTGTCTCAAAGTCTCTTATGTACTTACGAGGCAGAGGTATCTGCCTCTCCGTGGAATCGCTGGGGCACAGGCATACTGAGGGTTACTAAGCACAACTCCAAGCTGAAGGCATTTGTATTTCTTCCACACTTCCACTAGAACCTAGACTTCCTAACTTGATAGGGTGTAAATGATTACCACACCTGTAGTTCTGACTGGTAGAACAACATACACCTCATTTGTACGTTCAGAAAAGAGAGACAAGTGACTACCTGTTGATATACTTAATATTACTGGCATTTTAATCTCACTTTGTAGGTATTCCCTATGTCTTCTAGCTACCATCTGCCTTCTGTGTTATCTGACACATCTTCCCATCAAATTCTGATATGGCCAGAAGGGAACAAAGCTAAACCCTTGTTCTACCTTTTCATTCCCTTGTCATGACTTTAGTGTTGAAGGATTGCTTAACCTCAGGGTCAAACTAATAGCCTGAACTTCCTCATATGGAAACTTCAAACACATACAAAAGTAGAACATTCTAGCTTCTGAAATCCTAACTCTTAGGAGCAAAAGCTAGCTTACAAACTTCTATACGAACATCATGTGGTTTTTATTCCCTATGGGAGAAAAAGTCAGATTCTGTTTAAACCAGAGCCTTTTGAACAGAATCTGTGGCAGTTTATTTCCATCAGGGAGAACCAGAATGTGTCTAACCCATAAATCTGGGTTTAGAAGCCACACCCAAAGGAAAACAAGGTTGAGAGAAAAGACTATAAATTCTGGGAAACCTAGAGCAGCCACTGTCTTGAAGTCCTTTGGAATTAACCGGCTGAAAGCTCTTCCGTAATTCCCAGCTTGTTCTTGTGCTCCAGCCCTCATCAGTAGCCCTCGCCAGACAAGGTCAGGACTGGGCCAGTGGCAGGACTCCAACACTTGATAGCTAGCAATCACATACAAAGGGAACTGAAGCTATTGGAACTTTCATCCTTTTCAAAGCACCTGTAGCATCTATGACTTGGCTCTAAGGACAAAGCAGAGACTGGCTACTAGCCTTTCGAGCTCTGACTCCCCCATCTGGGAAGTCGAGCCTAGGCTGACAATGTGGGCTCCTGAGGTGTGCTAAGGCCTTGGGAGAGCAGGGCCTCCTGCATGTTGGAGTGCCATGGCTTGCTTTCATTTAGCTGGGTAGACTTGGGCTTGAAGGCTTATTTTCTTACTTTTCGTTTAACTTGACAGTTCTTAAACCGAATACTATCTTAAATTGTAAACAGATTCTTGATGCCAGCAAGTTCTGGGTAAAATAAACCACGTCGAATGGCACAGGGCTTCCAGCTCTGCCCTCAGTTCAGTGGTGACTGAGGTACCTTCTCAGCTTCAGCGTAGCTGGTGGGAGGGCTGCCTTTTCTGCTGGGCCAGTCAGGAGTTTCTGTAGGCCTCCTATTTGCCCCAGCTATGGTTCTAACTCGCTCTAGAACTTGCAGGTATTAGGATGGAAAGATCCTCTGTTAGCTTCTGACTATAACACCCCAAATGCTCCAGCTGAACACTAGCCCTCTCATCTTGTTGCTGACTGTGGGACCTGGATCCAGTATCTCACAGACATTTCCAGAGTTTGCCAGTCTCTATGACGCGTTTCAAATAGGTCACAGAAACATGTGCTTAGTCGATGTTTTTCTTTGAGCTTTAAGAACTTACTTAGGCATCTTAGCTCTGTGCAAGAGTCAGATTTCTATGAGATAATTCAACACTGTATAGAACTTAGATGCACTCTATCTGTAGTGAAGAACATGTAGATCTGACTCTTCAAAAAGCTTACTGTGGAGACTATATGGTGTCCAAAGAGCTAAAAAGTAAGATCTCCTATTGTAAAAACAGGCTTATATTCTATCTTATTCTTTAATCAATTTCTACGAATACAGTAGGCTATAAACCTCTCTAGTCTACGGAGTGACCAGAAAGAAGGGTAAAAAGCTCACTCTTCAAGCCACCCATGCCGTAAGTATCACGACAAAATATCAAGCCCCAGGAATGTTTAGTTTTCTTCTAGATGTACCTAGTGATTGAAAGTGAATTCATTGTAACTCCCACCTCTTGACCTGCTCTGCCAGCGGAAGTGAGCTAATCTTGTAAGTAACAAGCCTTTGAAATGAGCACCTAAACTTAAGATGCAGCTCCAGTGAGCAAGGCTGCAGGGGCTGCGATGTGGTGGTACCTCCCCTGCTTGTGTGCTTGTTCATATGCAGTAATCCATAACCTGTTTGGTGACTGAATCCTCCCTTCAGTTAGGAAGTGCTTGAGGAGCAGCTTAGAGAAGTCACAAGAGACCACTTGAAAAGCAAATGAAGGTTACTGAATCAGGTAAGTGTGATGTCTGGGCATGCAACTCCTTCCAGCCTGAATTAGCTTTTGTCGTTTTTCTCATCAGTTAAAGGCAGAGTGTCTAGATTTGCATTTGAAGATACAACTATACAGTATCCTGCCTGCCTGAGGTTGGGTGAGATCTTGCACTATTTTCATTTAGAGAAAGTGAAAATTAGATAATATAAATTTAATGAAATATACAGCTATCATAGAACAGCCTGGGAGTTCTATAGGTCTTTCCCTGCCTCTTAAAATAGAGGTCAGCAAGCCTTGACTACAAAGAGTCAGTTAGTTACTAACTTAGGTACTGTGAGCGAGAGACAAAATTGGAGCTATTAGAGAGGAACTTATGGGAACTTCAAGACTTCCATTGACCGAATCTAAGACGTAACTGAATACAACTTGCCTTACAGGTCTAATAAAGAAAAATAGAACTAGCTGAAATACCTATGTGTTCAGTTAGTGTTCCTTATGATATCAATTGCAAATATTAATCTGTTGGCAATTCATATTGTGTCCAAAGACCTAAAAATGAGGTCTCATTTGTAGTCAAATGCTCATCTACAAGAATTCATGTATCTTTGAAAAAGTCTCTTCAGGCAGAAAGGTGCTACCAAACACCAACTTAGTAGACCAGTATTATAAGATCATATACTATCTTCTTTAATGTGAACAACAAAATTATTTAGCTAAACTCATCCCTTAGAGTTCAGGAGTATTACTGACGAGGGCAACAAGGACAGAGATAGAGTAGAAACAAGGGACACGTGTACTGTGAAGGATCAAATTGGACTGACATAACCTGAGTATACTGCACAGCCCCCAAATAAGACAATGAGTGTTGGCAAAGATATAGGGTAATTGACACCCTTACATTACTGGGAGGCTATAAAATGACACAGTTGCTGTTAAACAGGCTGAAGTTCTCTAAACTGAACTGCTATAAATAGCATCTGAGTATCTGACCATCAGGGTGAGGTCTTTAGATAGCTCTTCTACCCTAAAGAGTAGCAAAACCATAACCACCCTGGGCATGATTGGACTGCTAGAATCTAAAAGACCAGTCTAGATATAATAGGATCTCTGGTCTTTGACCTAGCCTTGCCTAGTATTAAGGATATTCGGAAAGTCTCAGACACCCCTACTTCCAGTCTTCCAGGCTGGTCCAGTCATTGACTGAGAGTTCAAAAACCAATCTAACTTCCTTTATCTCAGGTATAAGGATGCTAGGAATGCATCTGTTGGGAGTAGTGGTGGCAGCAGTATAACTAAAATCTTACAAGAAGCACAAGTAAAGCTAAAATGCAGACAAGGACAATGTCGGACCATATAGTAAGTGTGGTAGATCACCCTCCTTGGTGAGCATGCCACCTTCCTCTATAGATGGAAGACTTATATTCCAGATCTATCTTCCTACATTCTTATAGCTAAGATCAGATGCAATTAGATTGTGCCAACTAGATGCACTTGAAGCTACCATCTAATGGCAAGCCAGGAATGGAGATGGTCTCTTGTTTGCAGAGGGGTTCTACTATCCAGCACTAGCTTTGGAGTCAAGGAAGTTATGGCAATGGCTTACTGCTTCTCCATATTCTGAGTCATGAAAAAGGTATCGGCTTCTCCGGTGGGCAAGACCTATGGTGCTACTCTGGCAATCATTCTTGGAAGCCAGATAAACTTATAATTGCATCTTCTGCTTAAGAGATCTAGGTGTTAGGATCTAGAGATCCTAAGTTGTAAGTCCAGGTTAAGAATACATAACTATTTAAACAAATAGATGTCAGACTTCTTGAAGGTCTCTCTAGTAGCAGAAAAAGCCATTGTAGGGGTAAACACAAAAAGCCAGTTAACCAGAAATGGTGATTAACAATGTAGACTAGACTATACATGAGTTTAAGACTGATTGAAATGACAGGACTTGGTAACCAGGTCATGGAGAAAAGGAACACATAAGCCTAAGTATCTGCACACAACTAAGCACACAAATGCACTGTCATATGAGTTAGAACATTAGAAGAATCTCAGCTGGGATTCAGGGGAAAAATTACTCAGACTTGGGTAAGCTTGGTCTGCACTGCCTGTGATATAAACATCAAACAGGTAATTAGAATGAACTTGGAGCTCCCAAGAACAAGACCAGTGCCAGGAAAATAGACTTGGAATCCACTGGCCAGCGAAGAGATAGCTATCAAATAACTTCAACAATTGCCTGTATGACAACGTGGTACCCTGGAGTGCCCTAACACTTAATGGCTGGGCAGAAACATAGGCAAAGGGGGACTGAGAAGCAAGAGACTGTGGTGATAAAGCAATTGAAGGAGAGCTTCGTGAGTCGAACCTTGAAGGGCTTAGTAAGGCGAACATAGAATGGAAGCACCTGTCCCATTTTCAGGAACCAAATCACTATTAACTTGGTTTCCTTAGCTGTTAATAATGAAAGCAAGCTTCACTATATAAAGTAATGAATATGGAGTATAAACAACTTATTAACTCTTTAAGTTCAGGGGTACATGTACAGGTTTGTTACATAAGTAAACTTGGGCCATGGGGGTTTATACAGATTTTGTCACCCAGTTATTAAGCCTACTACCCATTAGTTATTTTTTTTCTCCGTCTTCTATCTTCTACCCTCTAATAGGCCCTACTGTGTGGTGTTCCCCTGCAAACATGTATCCTCATTTAGTTCCCACTTACAGGTGAACATGCAGTATCTGGTCTTCTGTTCCTCAGTTAGAGAAAGATAATGGCCTCCAGCTCATCCATCTTATACTGCAATGGGCATGATCTTGTTCTTCTGTGGCTGCCTAGTATTCCATGGTGTATATGTGCCACTCTTTATTCAGTCTATCATTGGTCATTTAAGTTGATTTCATGTCTTTGCTATTGTGAAGAGTGCTGCAGTGAACATATGTGTGCATGTGTCTTGGATAGAATGACTTGTATGCCTCTGGGTCTATACCTGGTAATGGGATTGCTGAGTCAGATGATATTTGTCTTTAGTCCTTTGAGGAATTGCCACACTGTCTTCCACAATGGCTGAACTAATTCACACATCCAACAGTGTATCAGCATTCTTTTTCTCCACAAGCTCTCCAGCATCTGTTATCTTTTTAACTTTTTAGTAATAGCTGACTGATATGAGATAGCATCTCATTGTGGTTTTGATTTGCATTTCTCTAATGATCAGTGATGATGAGCTTTTTCATATGCTTGTTGGCCATATGTATGTCTACTTTTGAAAGGTAGCTGTTCATGTCCTTGGCCCAGTTTTTTGAAACAGTCTTGTTCTTGGCGCCCATGGTGGAGTGCAATGGTGCGATCTTGGCTCACTGCAACCTCTGCCTCCCAAGTTCAAGTGATTCTCCTGCCTCAGCCTCCTGAGTAACTGGGATTACAGGCACCCTATCTATAAGGAACTTACATGAAGTGTGACTCACCACCATGCCTGGCTAATTGTTTGTATTTTTAGTAGAGACAGGGTTTCACCATGTTGGCCAGGCTGGTCTTGAACTCCTGACCTCTGGTGATCTACCCACCTCAGCCTCCCAAAGTGCTGGGATTACAGGTATGAGCCACCACTCCCAGCCCTTTGCCCACTTTTTAACGGGGTTTTTCATGCAAGTGTACCTTCCTTATAAATGCTGAATATTAGACTTTTGTCAGATGCATAGTTCGCAAATATCCTCTCACATTCTTTTTTTTGTTTTTGTTTTTGTTTTTTTTAATCTAGATGCAGTTTCGCTCTTGTTGCCCAGGCTGGAGTGCCATGGCACGATCTCGGCTCACTGCAACCTCCGCCTCCCAGGTTCAAGCAATTCTCCTGCCTCAGCCTCCTGAGTAGCTGGGATTATAGGTGTGCACCACCACACCCAGCTATTTGTGCATTTTTAGTAGAGACGGGGTTTCTCCGTATTAGGCTGATCTCGAACTCCCAACCTCAGGTGATCTGCCTGCCTTGGCCTTCCAAAGTGCTGTGATTACAGGCATGAGCCACCACGCCTGGCCGATTATCTACTATTCTATATGTTGTCTGTTTACTCCGGTAGTTTTTTGCTGTGCAGAAGCTCTTTAGTTAGATTCCACTTACCCATTTTTGCTTTTATTGCAGTTGCTTTATCATGAGATAGTTGCCTGTTCCTATGTCCAGAATGGTATTGCCTAGGTTGTCTTCCTGGGTTCTTACAGTTCTGAGTTTCACACTTAAGTCTCTAATCCATGTTGAGTTGACCTTTGTACATGGTACAAGGAAGGGGTTGAATTGCAATCTTCTGCATATGGCTAGCCGCCAGTTATCCCAGTGCCATTTATTGAATAGGGAATCCTTTCCCTCTTGGTTGTTTTGTCGGGTTAAAGATCAGATAGTTGTAGGTGTGAAGCCATATTTCTGGATTCTCTGCTCTGTTCCGTTGCTGTACGTGTCTTTTAGTATCATGCTGCTGTGGTTGCCGTACCCCTGTAGTAGTTTGAAATTGGGTAGTGTGATGCCTCCAGCTTTGTTGTTAGGATTGCCTTGGTTATTAAGGCTCTCTTGGTTCCATACAAATTATAAAATAGTTTATTCTAGGTCTGGGAAATCTCAATGGTAATCTAATAGGATTAAATTGAATCTATGAACTGCTTTGAGTGGTATGGTCATTTTAATGATATTCTTCTATCTACGAGCATGGAATATTTTTGTTTGTCATCTGACTACGTTGAGCAATGTTCTATAGCTTTCCTTGTAGAGATCTCTCACCTCCCTAGTTAGCTGTATTCCTGGGTATGGTATTCTTTTTGTGGCAATTGTGAATGGTAGTACGTGCCTGACTTGGTTTTTGGCTTGACTGTTGGTATATAGGAATGCTTGTGACTTTTGTACATCTTCTGTATTGAGACTTTCAGCTTTATCAGGTTAAGGAGCTTTTGGGCTGAGACCATGGTGATTTCTAGATAGAGAATCATGTCTGCAAACAGGGATAGTTTGCTGTTCTCTCCTACTTAAGTGCCCTTTCTTTCCCCTGCCTGATTCTATCCAGGACTTCTAATACTATGTTGATAGGAATAGAGAGGACATCCTTGCCTTCTGCCAGTTTTCAAGGGGAATGCTTCCAGATCTTGTCCATTCAGTATGATGTTGGCTATGAGTTTGTCATAGATGGCTCTTATTCTGAGGTATGTTCTCTCAATACCTAGTTTATTGAGTTTTTAACATGAAGGGATGTCAAATTTTATTGAAAGCTGATTCTTCTATTGGGATAATGTGGTTTGTCTCTAGTTCTGCTTATAGGATCACATTTATTGATTTGTATGTTGAACCAACCTTGCATCCCAGGGACAAAGCTTACTTGATCACAACAGGCAAGCTTCTTGATGTGCTGCTGGGTAGCCCCACGGTTTCCTTGTTCTTACCCTTGGCTCCTTGCTAGGCTTGTTGCTGCTTATAGGATCTTTTCTCCTGGATTCTTCTATCTCTTTGTTCCTGTTCCTTCTCTAATGAGCCTGCTCATTGCTGTTAGCCATACAGTAGCTGGTTTAGTGGCCACATCCCATGGTACTAGGTCAGGCTATAGGCTGGTGACTGGCCCAAGTATGGGCCAAGGACCCTCAGTGAAGGTATTCACCTCACTGGGTCTGTTTCTGGACATGTCTCCACTGGCACTGATGTCTACGCTACAGGTAAACTAGAACTTTGGTTTCTGGAGTCTGGCAGTAAAATCGAGTTTTCTTACTTTCTCTCTCTGGGCTGGTGGTGCTGCTTGTAGACTAACTTGGAAAGCTTTCGTGGCATGTGTTACAGCAATGGTCTTCTTCCTGACGTCTCTCCTGTCTGTAACAACCCTTAGCTGCATCTACTTGAGGGCAATGTCCCTCAACCTTTCTTCTGACCAGAGCCTTTGCGCAGGAACCTCTTCTGCCTTCTGATCTCTGCTTTACTCTTAGGTAGTCATAATTATCCCTGGGATCTGTTTGGCTCCTCTTTGCTGGGGTCTATCACTATTCATGATTGGAAGGTTGACCTGGGAAACTAGCTGGCTATAGGCCTCCATCATGCTGAAGAGTGCTGGAGTTTGGCTCTGAGCATGTCTGGTGGAGGCTGGCCATGTGGGAAGCCCAGCACAGTAAGTCTTAAGACAAACTTGAGTCTGTAGTCTATGCTGGGAGTCTCCATCCTGGATACCTATAGTCCTAGGGCTGTAGGTATAAGTCATATTGGGCTTTTATCATACAGTTTATGGCTAGATCTAATTCCATGCTGAGCTTTGTTGCAAAGTTTCCAAAGACTTGGTAGGGCTACTTTTTCACCTTTCTCTTATTAGGAAGTATTATTCTACCCAGGGGCAGCAGACAGACTCTGGCAGTCTTACTGATCACATTCTGGATCCTTGACCTGATCCTGTCTGAAGCATATCTTCAGAAGCCTTTCCTGATCGATGGCCTATTACCCCTTCTGCTTGGGTGGCCATTCCTATCAACCAGGCAACAGAATCACAGTGGCGGCTGACATGATAATAGTCAAGGCAGTTTGTAGCCTCTTCACTGTGCCCAGGATCTACTGCCTGTTCTCCAGTGAGGTATTCTGATCTGGCAACTCTTGTCTTTGGGCATGAAGATTTGATAGCTATCTTGCCATACATACAAGGAAATCTGAGTCTTCTGAGCGTCAGTATTGGGCATGCTGCCTGGCTCTCTCACCACATCCACCTGTGCGGCTGGGCTCTTGGCTAGAAATGATCTCTGGGCTACTCTAGAGGCTTAACAGCCCAGAATGAAGGTCTCTGTTAGCCCCTGGTCCCATATTACAGCTTAGTGACCCTTCTGTAAATAGGTTAGACTCTCATCCCACTCTTCTATCTAGTTTCTCTTCTAATGGTTGTACGTAGATGCCTTGAAAGCCTCTTCAGTCTGCATTGGAGGACTGAAGAACTGCCAGGACTCTTCAGTTAGAGGCCCTGAAGCCAGCTGCAATCATGTAGGTCCCAGGCAGAAAAGTCAGACTGAGAAATTGGGGGTTGACATATAAGTAATTCAAGCTAGTACCTTCTCCAAGGTCATATGTAGAGCCCAGTTCTAAGTCTTTCCAAGACCAGATAGGACCATCCTTATGCTGAGGGACGTTACTTTTCCCATTGCTAGCAGCTATAACAGAATGTCCGAGACGTCCCTGCTACTCATGCTCTGGACTCGTGTTCTGTCCTACAGGTAGAAAGCCTTTTCTGGCCTAAGACCTGTCCCCTCTCTCCTACCTGGGACCTCATTCCTGGGATTTGCAGAGAAGAGCAATGGTGCCTGCAGCCCCTGGCATCAGGAGAGAGCTTATGCTACGATTCTTGCTTGGTTGAACACAGGATCCCTTTCAGGGAAGTTTCTCCTGGGCCCTGAGAAGACTATTTCTTTTACCTTTGATTAGGGAGTTTTTCTTAGAATCCAGGCTCCATTTAAGTTACTTACAGAATAGACTTCATGTCTATCAGAAATGACCCAGGTTCATGTCTGGCTTCTGTCATTTTATGTCCAGGAGTCTGACCATTGCCCTGCTGAGAAGGAATAGGTATAAACAGAGCTTCCTTTGCCATAGTTCTCCTGGCTGAGTGTGATGGGGGCTCTCTTCTGTTGGGTCATTCTCTTTCTGCACACAAGTTTTCTAAGGCTACCATAAAGTAGCATAAACTAAGTGCTTTAAACAGAAGTCTGAGTTCAGGAAGTAGTCTGATGTCAAGGTGTCAGGAGGGCTGCTTCCTCCCAAGAATGTGAAGGCACGTTCTGCATCTCTTACCTAGCCTCAGGTAGCTTGCTGGCCCTCTGAGCTTCCTCAGCTCGCAGTATCACTCCATCTGTCCTTACCTTCACATGGCATCCTCCATGTATGTTTGCCCAAATCTCTAAGGAGGATATTATTCATATTGGACTGGAGCCTACTGTAATGACCTCCTTTAACTTCTTTACCTCTGTAAGGACCTCATCTTCAAATAAGGTAATATTCTAAGGTATGGTGGGTTTAAGACTTCAATCTGTTTAGAGGGACCTGATTCGACCCACAACTATCATAGCCTTCAACTTGAAGCCCAAGGGTCTGCTAAATCTAACGGCAACCTAGAGTTGAACTCATAAGGACAGCAATAAATGTTAGGCCTCTTGTTTGGGGACTACTACATTAGGGCAGTGGGCTCAGGTGAGTTAACCATCCAGTCTTTTCTAACTCTGGTCCATGGTGGTTATTCTGTAACTCATATTTGGCTTGACTTTCCTAGGTCAGGTGGCAAGTGACCCTAGAAAGTAGTATGGGGCATGTCCAAGGGTACCCTCCACAGAGCTAGGGTCTGCTTGGCTAGAGTCCCTGTGGCCTGAGAAGGTCTCGGAGGTTCTCACAGAAGGTGGCTTGGACACCCCAGACCGTACTGTCCGGATGCAGCCTGGGTTGGCATTTAGGAGATATTAAGAAAGCTCTAAGCGATGGAGGCTGGTTCCTGCCAGGCTTCTCGGAGGGGTTAAAAACTTCATGGGGCTAGATAGAACTGAACTGCTTCTCCTTGACTTGTCATTCTTGCCCCTCGACTGAGGCAGGACTGCAGGACATATCAAGATGAGGGGCGGCATTGGGATTCTGGCGGATTGGGGTCACTATGACTGAAATATTTAGGGATCTTCCTCTAAGCCTCCTTCCCAGGGGCCCAGAGCTGGAATTAGTCCCTGGGAGGGAATTTAAAGGAAAAACCAAGAGTCTAACTTGTCCCAAGCCAGATATGTATTATACAAACATCTCAGGTAGGATCCAGAGCTCTGCCAGGAATGAGACCTTCGTGCCTTCCTTGGGGGCACCTTAGCAACTAGGTAATTAAACGAGGGTAATTCTAGATACCTTCGACAATCTTGGGCTAGATCTGTCAGTTGGCCTCATCAGGGTAGCTCTTAGACTAAGTAGCATGAAGAAGGAGCTAACTTAACCCAGCTGAAGTCATGTTTTTGGGAGTTTGTCTTTCCCACTGCCCGGATAAGACAGGCTTGTTTCAGAAGACAAGCTGTTTTTGAGAGCTTCTATTTAAACATCGACCCTGCTGCTGAGAACAGATATGAAATTCAACAGATCATACAGTGATGTGAAGCAGGGCAAGCGGCTTGTGGTGGCTGGTTGTAAAGATAGATCCAGAAAGTGTCACGTACCCTGACATCTTTTCTCTTGGTTCACTGCTTTTCCTCCCCTTTTGTCAAAAAGCCTTCCTGAGGATCTGCCTTTGTGTGTTGTGGTGTCACTGCCTCTCTTCTGGAAGATGTAAATCCTAAATGGCATTTTTTTCTTTCAGTTCTTCTCTGGATCCTGGGGCCCATCCCACCAGACTTTCCCCCTCCCAGTCTGCATATGAAGTTTTTTTTTCCATAAGAAACTAGCTGGTTCTGGGAGAAGGCCCTGATCATCGTAAGATGATGAACAGCAACTAGTTTCCTTTAGAAAGTGAGTAGATAACAGCTTTAGAACAAGTGGAGAGGATTTTATAAGATCCTAGGTGCTAGAAGTAGATCGCATGGTCAGGACGCGAGGATAGTCAGCTTGGGGAACATGCTGACCCAACCAGTAAGGTGACTATAGCTGAGTTGAGCTAAGCAGAGCTGAGCTGAGGCAAGGTCAAATATTTGGAAGGCAAACTGCACAATCTGGTATAGGCAGCTCAAGGCCAGACCAAAGCTAAGAAAATACTAAAAACCCACAGCATACCTGTGGCCACTTAAACACAGAAACTGAAGAAATGAATACACTCTGCCCAGGAGTAAACAACTTATTTTCCAGTTGTATGATGCTTTCCTATGACTGCTTATAATATTTGAGGATAATCTTCCAGCGATATTGACTATACCCAAAATATAACATGACTTCTTTTTTTTGTATTGGAAACATCTTTGTCATAAATATATAAATCCCCCCCCGCCTTTTGTTAAGACAGTCTTGCTCTGTCACCCATGCTGGGGGGTGCAGTGGCATAATAATCACTGCTCACTGTCGTCTTAACCTCCTAATGATCCTCCCACCTCAGCTTCCTGAGTAGCTGGGACTACATGTGCACACCATCATACTTGGCTAACTTCTCGTAGTTTTTGCAGAGGTGGGGTTTTGCCATGTTGCCCAGGCTGGCCTAACTCCTGGACTAGAGTGACTCATCTGCCTTAGTCTCCCATGCCTGCTGGGATTGCAGACATGAGCCACTGAGCCCGGCCAGATTGTCTTCTAACTTCAAGAATATATTGGTTACAAGCTCTTTAACAGGCATGTACTACTACAATGAAAGAACAGAAGGTGGAAAATGCTCCAGATCCAGTTCTAAACGTAGTTCATGTTAACTATGATGGTGTTGTGGTAGATACCTGCATGTATGCTAACCATGTGAATCCGAGTCTCCAGGTGATACATCGACAGATCATACTGGTGTTGGTTTCCATGAAGGGATAGGCATGCTTATAA
This sequence comes from Plecturocebus donacophilus, assembly GCA_004027715.1. Lineage (NCBI taxonomy): Eukaryota > Metazoa > Chordata > Mammalia > Primates > Pitheciidae > Plecturocebus > Plecturocebus donacophilus. Next base: position 36,857 of record PVKP010005717.1, on the reverse strand, counting down.
ACATGTTTCCATCTCTTACCTGTCCTGTTGAGTAGAATAATTGCCTAAGAAGCTGGCCATGGGCCTCCCTCATGACAAAATTCCTGGGATTCAGTTGAAGACCAAACTATTCCTCCAGACTTAAGACGTCACAATTTCCATTAGCAGCTTTGTGACAGTTCTATATTACAAATCATTGTGTGGTTTTACTCCTCATTTAGTCAGTTTTACAACCGCTCCTGCAACTCTAGAACATTTATCTCCAAATGAACTCCATGCCCGCTAATGGTCACTCTCCATCTCTGCACCTCCCAACTTCTCTCCCCTGCAGCCATGAGTCTGTTACTGACAGAACTTCTTTCCCTTCCACTGGGATCTCATTCTCCTGGAGTGACTAGCCTCAGCTGGCAACTGTGGTGCTTGGGCATCCTTGCCGTTTAGGCCCTGGTTTTTTGCATTTCTCTAGGCTGTTTTCTGCAGGGCTGTTTCCTTTGATGTAAGGCCTGCTCTTAACTCTCCTCTACCTGAGGCCTCCATTGCCAACAACTGAGGAGAACATGGTAGCTGTGGCCACGGACGTTGCAACTGGCTATGCTCTTGTTCTGAGTGTGGAAACTGACCCTTCTCCAGGAAAATCCTTAACTCGATAAGGCTGGTCTCCTTTAGACCTTTAAACATGGGATCTTTTTTCCTTGGAGTCTTAAGACTTTATTTACTCTCCTGCCTATAGATAAAGAATGGACCTCTGGCATTTGTTAGGAAAAGTTGTTGCATACCATACCTGGATCTGCCGTTTCTGGCTGGCAGGGAAAACACAGACCTTTATCCCTCGCTGCCGTGGTCTTCTCCTGCCCCTGGATGACTGGGTCTCGTCTGCTCTGTAGCTTTCAATTCACGTAATACAAGGGTGTCTTTGGGCTCTTGCCTCTGTGGAATTGAGCTCACAAGTCTAGTGGGGACCGCTGGAGTGTAGTGGCCTGCAGGTTAGTGATGACCTGCCCTGTGATCTGGTTGACTTTGATCTCCATTCTCTAAGCTGCTGCTTGGCTCTAGTTTCCTGGGCCCGTGGAACCAGGGACCTGTAGAAATAGTATCTGTCTCTGGTAGAATTTGGGGCCTGCCAAGTAGAAGCCAGGTAGCCCATGGCCTGGCTTTTTACAGCAGGTGGTCAGTGTGTCTCAGGTTGTATGGGAAGTAAAGGATTTGTGCTTGAAGATGAATGCTGCCAACTATTCATAATGCCTGGTCACTTGTTACAAAGGCATTGAAGAATTACCTAGTAGGGGTGAGTCAAATTTAGGCTGTTTCATTATAGACTTCACGATATGGAAACTGCAAAGCACCCTTGGGGTTCAGGGGATCGTCCAGATCAGGCTATATCTGGGAAGAAAGGACAAACCAAGGATCCTGCTTTGGTTCCATCTAGGAACAGGGTGTAAAAGCTGCTGGGAGAGAACTGACGTTGGCCCTCAATGGGGGCATACTAACCAAAGAAACCAAACCAGGAGGCTCACCTTCAAGTGAGCTTTTGGGAAATTTGAGCTTCTGCAGGAGAGTCCAGGTTGTGGCCAAGGACAGGGCTTCTTGGGCCTTTATTTCATAGGGATCTAATGTACAGATACATAGATGTCAGGTAGCCTGTCTGGGACCACCTTAGTCCTAAATCATGGGATTCCTATTTCTGAATACCTAAGCTTGAGCATTAGGTCTGCTGGTCAGCCTGGTCAAGTTCAACTTGGATTTGACCAAGACGCATGGGAGTGAACACTTATCCCTACCTGCTGGCTCAGGTGTGATAATACGTAATACATAGATGTTCCTTAGATCTATAACTTGGCCTATCCGTCCTGGAAGTACTGCTCCATACCTGCATGGCATCATGGGTACGTGGCCACAGTGGCTCCTAAAAGGCTTCTCTTCGGATTTGGTCCTGGAGGGACAACACACAACTTAGGTTCTTGTCCCTCTAGCTTCTCCTAAAACCTCCTTCTTCAGCTTCTAGTCCTTATGCCCTTGGGTTAAGATGGCTCTGTCTCTTCCTGTCACTTCTCATGTGGCTCCCTCTAAATTCCCATAGACACTGGAATCTGCCACAATAATCGGAGAAGAATGGCCTCTGGTTAAATTGACCCAAAGGTGGGTAGAGGACCAAGGGTTTTTTAAGGGGGAGATTCCTTCTGTGACCTATAATGCTGAAGAAAGGTAGAACTAAATGAGAATGTGTTCACAGAAGAGCATGGGATGTAGTTGTAGGCATACACAGGAGTATGCTTGGTCAAGGCATCTGTGCTGAGAATAGCACTGTTTGGCCAGCGGAATCCGAACAGATGTCAAGGCAAAGGACCTGGGAATCTTAGAATAAGACAAGTCCATAGCTTAGCCTTATTTCTGTTAGTATCTTTATGCTTCTGAAACCTGAAAATCTCCCAAGACGGTAGCTTTTAAATTTCTGGAACCTACTGTAGAGATGGTTGAATCAATAATGCTGTGTGGGTTTTTTTTTTTTTTCCAATTGAGCAGAGTTTTGCTCTTGTTGCCCAGACTGCAGTGCAATGGCACAATCTCAGCTCATTACAACCTCTGCCTCCCGGGTTCAGGTGATTCTCCTGCCTCAGCCTCCCAGGTAGCTGGGATTACAGGTGCATGCCACCATGTTGAGCTAATTTTTTTTTAAATTTTTTGTAGAGATGGGGTTTTACCTTCTTGGCCAGGCTGGTCTTGAACTCCTGACCTCAGGTGATCCACCTGCCCCAGCCTCCCAAAGTGCTGGGAATACAGGCGTGAGCCACTGCACTGGCCCAATGATGCTGTTAATTTGTGGTATGCTAACATCCTTGAACTGCAGGTGAATGCTTCTACTTATTCCACCTCCCTGCTGTCATCCCCAGCAATCCTAGTCACCCCCAATCAAATGTACAAGGTCTCTTCTCTTACACAGTGAGTGTCATATGCATACATTAACTACATACCATTCTGCTCTGCTCGGTCACACCTGGCACACCACCTGTGTAGACACCTGGTCTACTGCATGTGGTACTCCATGACATGCTGCCACCACACCATTTCCTGCTGCTCTTCCAGGAACAGAAACCCAATGACCTCCACCTCCGTCACTACAAACAACACTGAGAACAGCTGTATATACATACCCTTATTTACCTCCAGGACAATTTGTTTTACTCCTCGGAATAGAACTGCTTAACTTGACTAAGGGCTATTAGACGGTTGTCCAGAGTGGCTGCTGTAGTACCTGTTCCAAAGATGATGCATGAGTGTTCCTGTACGCCGACTCTTCCATGTGACCTAGCTGTCTAGCACCTGGTAGCTTAATGGGCGTGAAGGGATCTTACTGTGTTGCCTGCATTTGACTTTGAACACTTGCTGATGAAAGCGATTTGAGTATCCCTCATTTTCTTTCGGGATACCTATCTGTCTCATTTTAAAGGAACTCTTTTCAGAGAATTTCTTATTGGCTTTCAGGTAGCATACCTTATTCTGTCTGAGCTTTATTCACAGTATCTTCCATTGAACAGAAGCTTCTTTTTGATGCTGCTCAAATCATTGCTTATGGCTTGTGCTGTTAGGGTCTGATAAAGCTGCTTCCTGTCTTCAAGTCACATCATTTGTATTCTCTAGTAGGTCTTTAGACTCTTCATTTTACAGAAATAACTATGGCTAAGAAGCTTCCCTGAAAAGCTTAGAAACATACAATGTTATGGTACCCAGTTATATTTTTCTTCTAGGGAAGCTGGCTTCCTGGTGCAAGTTTGCCCTTGCCATTGATTCATGGTAGCCCTTTCATCATAGTAATGCCTGTGTACACTTAGGTCTTGCTGCTCCGGTCCATTTGCCCTTGTGCAAATACCATGGTAGCTCTAGCATGGCTCTAAACTGTCAGGGCCAGTCCTCTTCATTCATACTGTGGTTGGCTTCACTACTTATGGGTTGTCTTCCTCACATGAATTTCAGAGTAAGCTTGTGATCTTGTGCAAGATCCAACCTCCACTGGAAACAAAAAACTAAGCAAGAATTTTGGAACTATTTTAAATTCATAAATTTCCCTAGGAGGAATAAAGTCTTATCCTATCTTCTAGGAACTGATTTTACTTGGATTGTCCTATTAGAACCTTTTCTAAGTTAATTCCTCGGAGCCATATAGGTAAGAACACTCTTTTACTGACTTGCTAAGTCTACTAGATCCTGAATGGGTAGACTACTTAGATCTTTAGAAAGTGCCTTTTTCTTCTTCACATATCAATGTAGTAAGACACTTGGGTAGATTTTTCTGAAGTCCTAAGATAAAATCTACTTGATCATGATAAAATCCTAAATACACTGCCAGACTCAGCTCGCTTCTAACACAGTTTGTTTTATATCCATGTGTGTAAGTAAAATGGTCCTAAGACGCTATTTCTGGCTGGGAGTTCTGACTTTCCATAGTGGTGAAAGAATCATTCTGCCACAAAGTACTCTGCAAGTTCTACCTTCTGGGATGACTGGGACAGAACCAAGCCTGGAAAGAATTTCTTCCAACTCCTCATACAAGCCCAGGATGGACTTATCCATCATGGTGGTCTACCTGTCAGCAGAGCTGATGTGTCCAAGTCAGGCTGGCTCCAGTGCACTTCTTCCCTGGCCCCCCAACACCCGTCCCACCTCAGGAGTTGTCCAGCAAATGTCTTCTCTGGTATCTCCAGAGGAGTCTTTCGTGTTCAGGCATGGCAAGGGTCTGAACTTGTGGGACCATGGGAGAGCTTAGTGCCTATTATATCTCTGGCTTTAGTCAAATAAGAACAGAGTATGCTTTTCTAGATTCTTCTGTACTTACAACATTTTTAATAGCTTTGTTATAGAAGCAGTACATTACTACTACATAAAGTAGACATGCAAAAACATGTTCCTTTCACTAGAGATCACTGCTATAATGGCTTAGTACTTTTCATATACAAAGATATCTGAAATGACACCAAACTGCAGGTACTCTTCTGTCACTTATGTCTTTCACATCAGTGAGGGCTCATTCATATTCTAGACTTTCCCACTGACTCCAAAGTATCCTTTATGGTTCATTGGGTTCTCAATCCAGTTACATGCCTTATATCTGGCTATATGTAGTCTCAGTCTAGTTCTTTTTGATCTTTGGAGCTAGTGGAAAGGTCCTGTAGATGTCTCACTTTCTAGATTGGTTTCAATGCTGTTCAATGTTGTCTAGCTTGTCCCTCTCTTATATCTGAGAGCCTAGGATTAGTATGTTAAATGTTCGATGTAGTCTAGCTGAAAGTCATGAATGTGAATCTGCTACGGTTAATGCTAGTATTCTGTGTGGCACTGTTAGACACTGATGATAGTACTTCTGGATTAGAGTACCAAGAGTCTGATCCCTCACAGTTTAAGTCATCTCCAGGTCATTAGAAAGAAATTCAAAGTGTTATTCCAGCACTGGACAAATATCCAATGTCCAGCCTCTGACAAGCTAGCTATACAAACTGATGATCCTTCCCTGTATCTGGGGTGCTATGCTTTTCAGAGACAACTCTGGCCCCAGCTACCTTTGCAGAGGTTTTGAGATATCTGCAGAAAGAGGTACATCCTAGTTCTGAGCATTTGCCATCTTTCCTGCTTCTCCTGAAAGAACAGTAGTTACTTCATGTAGTGACCCAATAGTAAGTGGATCTGCTCAGACTATGTGTGAGCAGAGGCCTGGTGATAAGGACCTAGTTGATGCCCAGTAGCCTCTCTTAATAGAGCTTCTCAGTGGTTTTTATGCTTAAATTACCACTGAGATTCCCAAGGGTGCTCTCCTAGGGAAGACAGCTGCTTTGGAACAGATGGCTGCTTACGGCTGACTGTGCTAGTCCACATCCTCTAAACGTAGAATATCCATGCTGCAGCCCTACTTTGTATGTGGCAGGGAATGGGAGGCCTGTGCCTCAGATGAACGACCATATGGTTATTGGAGAATTATGATCATGCCACTGACTTGGGTCAAGCCAACTTTTGAGGGTTTCACAGAATTTCACTCGGATCTGCTGTGGCTCACATCAGGCTGGTGCTCTGATTGCACCTATGAAGCCTCTGCAGCTGGCCCTCATGACTGACTTCAGGTCCTGATGCTTTGGGAATGAGGACCTGTGTCACAGAAGCTGCTGAGAAGCAGATGCTCCTAACAGATGACATAGGATGCAAAGCTCTGAGCTTTGCCTTGATAGTGACTTATCCCTGTGTCAAAGGGGAGGAACTTGCTCTTTGATCTCTGTACAAGGTTATTCCTGAATGTTTCCGGCCCCTCAGTGTGTTCCTGTGCTGCTATCTCTAGTACTTGGTGATGGGTAAAACCTACCATGTATGGGAGACCACTGTTGGCATCCCTGCCTGGCTTTTGGGGGCTGTTCCCCAGGAGCTGTCTTTACCAGTCCTTCAGTGTGGTAGTGGTACTGTTTCTTGCAAAAGTCCAGGTATAGTGGCTGGGTCAAGAGAGCAAGGGCATCGCTGTCAGTGATCTTCATGACCATCTACATGTCTTCTCTATTTCCCAGTCCCTGTGCATCTGTTCACATGACTGGTCTCACCAACATAATGTAAGTAAAGGCAATGTTGCTTTTGGCTTGAGGAATTAGAGTAGCTGTGCCTTCCCCAGGCTCCTGCCACACAAAGTGACCTTGCCTGGAGGTTCCGCCTATTCTAGACAGTGCAGCTGAAGATGGAACATTCCTAGGCCTACACTAGGAAGAGCCTTGCACATACCATTTTATTCCCTTGATGTGAACAAAAGAAACCTTTGTCACACTGCCTGGGTCTGAATCTGTTATGATGGCACTGCTTAGCATTACCTGGACTGACTCTTGTCCTTATGGACTAGAAAGTCGTCCCCCTACCAACTTCATCACTGCCCAACTCTGCCTCAGCTGTGACAGGGGATCATTGCTGTTCCTGTGATCCTAGTTGCTTCCTGTAGCTGTGACTTTGGGGTCCTTCTGTGCCTGAGGGTTGAATGCCCCAGTGAGACATGTCTCCTTTATTGGCTCCCTCCCAGCCCTGCTAGATCTCTGATGCTTAGTTTCTTTCTGGCCTTTGCCTATGTTGGGCCCCGGAGAACTAGCTGTCATATTTACCTTGCTTTATTTTATCTCTGTTCCTGGAAAACACTAGTCTTGTTCTCCTGGGCTCTTCCTTCTAAGCTCTTAGACCAGCTCCAGAAAGAGTTTAGACATATTTATCTACTTTGGTACAAACTAAAGACAGAATACCACTGTCTTGAGCTAACAAATATTACTTTCCCATACTTCTAAAGATGATAAAATGTCATCTTTATCTGCTAAATACCAAAGTTAAACCTTGGGCTAAAAATTTTAAAGGGAAACACTTGAAGCTTCTGCCACAAGAATATTGATAGAAAAGCACACTGTTTAAAAACCAGTACTCCACTTGATGTTCTGATGTTGCTTCTAGCCTTCATTCAGCACATAGCGACTTAGCCAGGCACGGCTCTGGTTCTATGGCACACATGTAGATCTGGGGGCTGTTCAGCCAGTCATAGGAGCCCAAACATCGCTCCTGGCCATTTGAGTTGGTGCCTTGGCTTTATCAGAGGTAAAGACCTCCTACCAACTCCTCCTGACCTGCCACTGGCTCGCTGCTGTTTAAGGTTTCTCCCTGGGGCCTGCCCATAAGCTGGCCTGGGGCCTTCCTGCTTCTTGGAGGATCTCTGGAACTCCACTGATAGAGAATAACTGAGGCTGGGTAACTAGGCCAACCAGGCCTGGCTAGAAGGTACCACAGAGTATGTACTTTGTGCCCCAGGGGCCATTCTGTGGCCCAGGGCAGAGCAGTCTTAGAAAAGCAGGAGGCTGTGATGGATTCCCAGGATTACTGCCTAGAGCCTTGCTGTTGGGAGCGCCTAGCAGCCTGGGTGTATAGGTAAGGGGCTGGGGATGCCCTGGGCTTGGATCCTTACCTCGCTCTTCCTATACCATGTTTGGAGCCCTGCCCAGGCAGCTTCTCACCTTTCTTTTGAGTCTCCATTCCTTAAAGGGGGAGGGCAGGAAAAGACACAGCTAGTAGCACCTGAAGGTCCCTCCTTATGCCCTGGCTTGCCACCGGCTCAGCATGTATCTGTACTGGTTTTGGATATCTAGGGACTAAACTTGTAGTGGACTCCTGGGATATGGGGCCATAGTGGCCAGATGAGACACTTCAGTGTGTTGTCTGGGGTCTTTTCCAGATGGGGGAAATGTGGGTGAGACCCTGCACTTGTCATGGATTTGTCATGGTCTTTCTCCTGGCTACTGATTTGCAAACTCTCTTTTTGACATCATTTACCATCCTGAACTTTGGGTCTGAATGTAAGTGAGTACTCTCCCCTCCCTAATGGAAGCAGTTGCGTGAGTGTAGCAGGGAAGGATTAATCCCTAGGTAGTGGCCCACCAGCCTTCTTTCTGGCATTTGGCCTGTTCTGCCTTGTATGCTGAGGTTCTTACCTGGTTGGGGTTGGTTGGGGTACAATTGGTGACCAGGGGAAACAAGCTGAGTTGATGGGAGTCCCCGTCAGTCCCTGAAGATGCCCCCATCAGTTAGGTAGGATATATGGGCATGCTTAACACTAATTATATAGTGATGCTAGGGAAGTTGCCCATAGGACTCCTATTACTCTGAGGCAGCAGATCACCTAAGCATAGGGGTTCAGAGACTAAGTCAAGGCATAGCACTATCAGATGCAGAGAGACTAGGGGTGATACTAGAGAAGAGCTTATTTCATTCTTCCCCAACTTACAAGACTCATCAGAAGATAAGTTTAAGTGTTCAAGTCCTTCTCGTTGAGTCTCTTTGGAGAAACTAAGATGTTCTGTGGCAACTCCAGGGGCTTGGAAGGATTTGGAAGCTGAAGGTCCACTTGCTGGCACTTGTTCTGGGTTGCTCCAGACCTTGGGACTCCTCTTTGAGATCCAATGTCTGCTTTCACAGGCCTCAAGTCACGCCCATATAGAACATACCGATCTTGTGTCTAGACTGTCATTCCTATCAAGAAATAAGGCTGAAGTTCCCTATGTCTGCAGGGACAAAGCAAGTTACAGCCTTGCTGGGAGCACTGGCTCTCTTGAGTGACATAAATCTTTCCTGTGACACTGAGTCAGCTGGTGCTTGGGGCCCTAGCAGCTAAAGTTTTCCAACTGGGCTGTCTAGGAAGGACTAGGGCCAGATACAAAGGGGACTGGGTATTGGCTGGACTTAGCCAGGAATCTGAAGGTGTCTTTATCACATGGTACTGGAGAACAAACATCCTGCCTGTGGTGTCCTTGGGCCTCTCGAGTCTTGTACCTTCTCTTTTCTACCACCTCAAAGGGGAGTGACCTTGGGGATATGAGGAAGAACAGAGGCTGTGGGGATGGGGTTGCCTACATCCAGGTGGAAGCTGCTTTGTCTACAGCCTTCTAGACTAATATCCCAGGAAACAAGCACGAGAAGCCTAGAGGGTTCTGGGAAGATGCTGACTTCTGCAGCCTTCCTTGTCCTAACCCTGGGATGTGCTAAGGTAGAAACAATGACCCAGGCAGAGGGCCTCAGCTGGGCATGGGTGACAAGCAGGAAGCAGGGTGGTAAGACACCGTGGATCTTACGGGATCTGACTGGGTCCAGGCAGCATTTCTGGGGATGATGGAATCTGTTTAGACAGCAAAAATTGGGGAAAAGAGGAAGAGGGGAGAAAGAGGCCAGCAAACATTCAATGGTTGGCATAGAAGTTGTACAGTCTCTACATGGACCTGAAGTCTAGCCTAACACAAAACAGTGCAGAACTGTGGCATGGAACTAGCTTCAAAGGGCTTGAGCCCAGAGGGTTTTGTAGATAAAACTACGGGACAACTGGGCACATCTAGGTTCTTGTGTGGCCCTCCCAGCCCTGAGACCTGTTAGGGACAGGCATACGTCAAGCACAACATCATGGTCTAAGAGATGGGAATAGGCTCCCAGGGCCAGACTGTCTGTGGAGAGAAGTCTTGGAGCATCGCTCCTGGGTACTGTGGCCTCCCTAACTCTACCTCCCTGCAGGGAGATCTGTGCTATTGGAAGTGGTGACTGTTCTCTGATGATATCCTAGTAGCACAGCTCTGGAGCTGGTCCTCTGTCCTGAGCAGAAGGTGGCTCTACAGGAGGCTGTCAGAGCCATCACCTGTTCCTGGCCCGACCCCATCTAAGACCAGGCTGAGGTCACAAGTACATACATCCCACAAATACAGGGGTACCTTCTTTTCTCCAGTTTGAGCCCCTCAAAAGGATAAGAGGCTCTGTGGGTGGAGAATAGGTAGTAGGCTATAGGTTAGAGTAGGAAGAACCAACCCCCTGCAACATCCAGGTCTGAGGGTAAAGGCTGGAATGGTAGGGGGAAGTACTGCTGTCTTAGGCTATCCCCAGCTTGTGGGTGTTCTTCAGAGCCACGCAAAGACTACTAGGTGGATTGATCTGGTCTGAGGCATTGGCAGCTATGAGACGCCACCCAATGTAGAACTTTCTAGAATCTTTGTAAAAGGCGTTGGTGTTTCATGTCAACAGTATATGTTCCTACTTGAACCAGAACTTGTGTTGGACCAAGCTGGAGTTGAAGCCAGACGCTGCTGGTCTTGGATGGGGGCCCCTGATCTGTGTATATACCTCAGCGGAGGATGACCCTGACCAGTGGTGGCCCTACAGCTAGGCGTCCTCACCTCAGGACATTGAACTGAACACTTGACCAATAGATTCCCCAACAGTCATTGCTGTGGAGCAGCCAGGAGATCTTCTCAGCAGGCATGAAAATGACACAGGAGAAAACTTAGGGATCTTTCTTGCTTATCTTTTTCTGGGAGCACCAGCCTTTCCCACAAGTGGCACCTGATCCTCCCCTTGGGGTCCAGGTCATGTAGGGAATTAGAGACCCACATGACTGAGTAAGCAGAGCTTCACTCAACGCTGAACCCGTGTGGGGTTCCTAAGGCTGGTCCATGGGATGGCTGGGGCTGTCTGGCCCTGCGAAGACATGCTGAGAAGACCAAGACAAAGGACCTACAGCTCTTCTGTGGGGTCATCCCTATTCTACCTGGCGTGGTTACTATTCCTTCTGGGAATCTGCAGTTGCCTCAGACTAAACCTCTTGCTAAAATAAGACTTCAGCCTCAAGGCTCCCGGTTCATGCTCATCAGAAGTGTCTTTTCACATCTGCCTTAAAGCCTCCTGCATTCTCGTTACAGCTCCTGGATGTCTATTCAGGTAAAAACTCCCCTATCCACAGTGGCATTTGGGTTTCTGCTTGTACCTAGTTAGTAGGTATGGACCTATGTTGGGTACTGTAGTGCATTCTATCAGGGGTCCTGAGGGCACTGAGCAGCCCCTTCAGGCTGACCAGGCCAGTAGCTGAGTCCTTGTCTCCACGGAATCCAGGGCTTTACCAGGGGTGACTGTTCTGACCCCTCTTTTTACCTCTGTAAGCTCCAGTACTCCTGGAAGAGAGTTGGCAAACTTGAGCCAAAGCCAACATGAAGAACCAGAAATAGTGAACATGTATGTCTGCTAGAGGCAGGTCAGGGCCTAGACTACTTATGCTACCCACTCGCTACCTGTGACATGTTGTGGGAGCGGGGGGCAGCTGTGGTGGGATGTACCTGCAGAGCCTGAGGCTGTGATACAGCCCTGGGGACGCAAAGCCTTCATGCCTTTGCCACGGCTGAATGTTTATGCACAAGCCTCTTCTCTTGGGAATAGAAGAAAATGTACTATATACCCCTGTTCCTGGACTAGCCTCTGAGGCCTATGGCAAGAAGGGGTACAGATGGTCATGAAGGGTGTAAAGGGATGAGGGGGGTTGACCATTGCAGTCTAGACTTCAGAGTGCCATCCTAACAGTCACTTTTTTTGCTCAGAAGCAGGCACTACCCACCACCTTGGTAACAGTAGCCTTGCAGCCCAGGCCTTGCTGTGGAAGCTGGCCTTCTCATGGTAGCTATGGGTTGGCATGGGGCATTCCCCTGGTGGCTCTGAGAGAAGGTACTCTCAAGTATTTGCCTTGGAGAGACTGGATTATCTCTTCCCCACTTAGTTGTGGTAGAAGAGATCTCAGTGCTTTCATCCTATGTGAACAGGTAAGGGCCAAACCTTGGGAAGTTGGGGTTATGTAAATGAAACTAGCCTTGCTTGCTGCCCTGACCCCCTGGATCTGAGTCCTTCTGCATGGGTTTGGGGGAATTCTTTATCCTCTATCTTGGTGGGAAGCAGCACTCACTTGCTCTTACAGCAATGGAAATTCCAGGAACCTTTCTCCCAGTCCCTCTTGCAGATAGGGAATAAACATGTGACCCAGCCTCCATGGATCAGACACATCCTTACCAGACTTGGAATAGAAGCCAATGAGGCAAAGATTCTAGGACTGGATACCTTCCCAACTGATAGTTGCAACATGACCAAGCTTTGGGCAGCGCTGGCAATGGCCACACCTGCATCCTGCCAGTGGGACAGCATTTAGTGCTTGGTGGGGCTGAGGTATCCTCAGCCAGGCAGGTCTGTGGTGTGGCCTCGGGACCTCAGGCCCCAGCAATCCTGGGAGTTCTGTGGGCTACCCCTAGTTTTCATCATGAGTTCTTTCTCCTTGATTCTGCAAGACTGTCTTGTTGCCGGTGACCGAGAACCCTGAAGGAGAAGTTGCTAGCTGGGCTCGCTGCAGGAAAATGACCGGTGTGCTGGCCTCTCTGGGGCTGAAGTCAGTGACGATCTGGCTGGTATTAAGTTGAGGCTCTCACAGCCTGTGGCATGTGGAGACAAAACAAATTCTCACTGAGAATGAGATGTCCTTAGAGCTGTCCTGCCACCGCCAGCTTAATCACCTTTGTCACACCTTTTGTGTTTTAAAAGAGTAGCTTGCCACTCAAAGCCTCACCTTTAGTAGACAAGGTGGTAGCTGGGCCTTGCTTCTCCTTAGAAGGAGTCACAAATGCCCTGGCTGCTTTGGTTTTTTGAAGACGGCATATGTCACACTTGAGTGTCGTCAGTGGTGGTGTGACAGACTGGCAGCTTCGAGTGGTTCTCAGAGTAAGCAGAGACTTGGCCAGGACAGGATGGACCTGCAAAGTCCTGCCACTTGGTTCCTGTGTCCCAGTAGGATGCTGGCATCCAAGCCTCTAGCGAACGAGGCCACTAGATGGAACTTCCAGCAAGCTCCCAGCAGCAGGGGAATCTCGGTGGAGGCCTCTAGGGTTTGAGGGCGGAGCCAGGCTGACTTCCACCTGTACCTGCTCTTGAAATGGTACTTGCTACTTGATCCCTATAGAAAGTGAATACTGCCTATGTGAGCCAGGTATGAGCTGACACACCCAGCCATCACTGGGCATACCCAGTGGTCTCAATTGAAGTCTTCTGTAAGAGGGCACCAGCAGTCCCAAAAACATATAAGTGGCATGAACAGTTGGCTGATGTGTATGCCCAATCCAGTCGTACTGCTACCTACCCTTACAGCTCATGGAGAAAGCCTAGGTATTCATCAGTTGTTCTAGACAACATGCTGATATCAGTTGGATACAATGCCATGGCATTCTAGCCCTATTCAAGGTGACCCTGAAGGACCATTGGGAAGATCTTCCTGAGAATTCTCAGGAAGGGCAGGACTTCACACAGGTCAGTCTCTTGTCTAGAAGTGTACAATCTAAAGTGATCTACAAAGATCTATGGTTGGAGGCTAAAGATGTGACTGGCTGATCATGGACTTGGAGCAAGATTACATGAGTAGTGACAAGGAGGTTTAGGGGAAGGAATGTACATATGGGGGCCTTGGAACCGATGCCAAGTGTGAAATCTCTTGTGAATGCTCATGAAAGCATGGCTCTGGACAAGGATCTTGCCTAGATGAGCGGGGCACCTGTCCTTAAAGTGGTCAGCTTCCTCCCCTAGTCACCCCGTCCTTGCTTGAAGGAGTCACGGATGAGGAGTGGTGGGAGGAAGGAGTTAAGGCCCCACGTGGCATCTGCAACATGCCTTTCTCACAAGGGTTCAACTCTCAGCTGCTGAGGCCAACTTGCAACAGCGACCCTCGGCCCCCCAGTAAAGCAACTTCAGACTGCCAGATCCAGCCACCTACCGGTCCTCACTGGACTTCTACCATGGAATGGGAAGGTACTGGCCATTTGCAACCACCAGATATTCCTTGGATGTATGCCTGTCCCTGCCTGACAGGCTTGCTTGAAAAATACTATCTGCAAATTTGACATTCAGCTTCATTGTTCCTCATACAGCATTGCAACTGACAAAGGAACTCCTGTCTCAGCACAAGTGAATCAACAGGCAGAAGCTCACAGCTATTGTGCACCTTGACTCCCAGGAGCAGCTGACTCTGTAGAACGGTGGGAAGTCTTCTGAAACGTCCATTATGGTACCACCTGGGATCCACTGCTCTGGGAGGCTGGAGTACTGTCAATAGAAGGGCTGCATGTGTTCTGAACCAGTGACTGTGATGGTGTCTTCCTCACAGCCAGACTGCTCGGATCCAGATACTGAACAGTAGAAACAAAGTGTACCTCTCAATGTAACAGCTAAAGTCCTACTCCTAGCTTGACTGGCCTTCCTGGGTTTGTGGGTTCTGCTAGTTTTAGAGGCCTTAGCAACTTAAGGAGGAATGCTTCTACCAAGGGAACACAACTTTACCACCAAAGTAGAAGTGGAGAAAACCTCTGGTCATTTGGACCTGCCCCTTTGAACAGGCAAAGGGTGGTTACAGAGCCGGCTGGGGAGTTTGTGACAAAGATCACCCTCTGTAGTAGAGGCAGGGGGAAGTAGTCCAGGGAATCCCAGGCCAACCTCCTGCCACTCAGGGGTGGGTAATAGACGACAGCCTAACCCTAGCCATACTACTAAGGGTATACTTACATCAGTAGAAAGACTTTGGATCACTCCACCTAAATCAGCAGAAGCTGTAGATTAAGGGAAAGAGAACAAATAATTGTACCCTTGTAACTGCCCTAATAAAAGTTCTCTAATTTGTATTTTCCTTATGGTAACCAGCTAAAAGGTAGGGCGGAGGAGGCTTGTGTATTCTAGTTCCTAGGTAACAATATCACGATAGGACTGGGATAGCTCCAAAAACAGAATGCTTATTGCCTTGTATAAATCTTTTCTTGCACAGCTATAAAGATACCTGGGAATGGGTAATTTATAAAGGAAAGAGGTTTTAATTGGCTCATGCTTCTGCATCAGCTTGGCTTCTTGGGAGGCCTTGGGGAAACTTTCAATCACGATAGACAAAAAGAATGGGGTGTCACAGATGGCAGGAGCAAGAGGTCGCGGTGGGTGAGGGGTATCGGAACTCACTATCACGAGGATGGGACCAAGAAAGACGATGCCAAACCATTCACAAGAAGTCACCTCCCACCACATCCCACCTCCAACAGGGATTACAATTTGACAGACTGGGGCGGTGAGAGATCCAAACCGTATCACAGGTGACACTGGATTACAGCAGAATGTAGGAGACCTGGGTGTTCTAGGGAGTGGGAAGCTGGAAATGGGGGATGGGCAGATCTGAGTAATGACATCGCCTCCTTGAATAGGAAGAGTGGATATTGCTGTTAGAGGGGGTGGACTGTAATGAAGAGCTAGCCTTGGTTTTTTTGTTTGTTTGTTTTTGGGCTGTAGATTTAAATGTCCGCTCTAGCTCCCTCACATGGCCATGAGCCTTAGTAGGAGTCATCTACCATAGATAGATTATCTCAACTTCCTCAGGGAGTTCTACAGCACATGCTTGCAGAGTGGCAGCGTGAATTCCAAGCAGTTCTGGGCTGTGACATCTTTTTTGGGGGTGTTGGGGGTATTTCTGGTTGAGCCTTGTTCTCTGGCCCTGAGTGATTCTGTGGGCTTATGTATTCCTTAGTAAGCTGCTTTTCTGCTTAAATCATATGAAGTTTGTTTCTGATATGGCCACTGGATAAAAACATTTAAGACACCCCAGATGTGTGCTCTTTGGCCTTGAGTAAGCCACTGTCTTTCCAGATGTACTGGGGGCCCTGCTGGCCCCTTCAGCCTGTGTGTCCTGACTTTAACAGCCGATTCTTTAGCCTTGATATGTACCTGTGGGCAGCATCTGTAGGATCATGGTTGGACTTGTTCAAGAGCTGCTTCCTCATTGCAAAGGCAGCCGCCTTTAGAGTCCCCTGTCCTGATCTTGCACCTGTCTGTACTTGGAACCCCCTTCCCCCACCCCAGGGCCTATGTGAGTTGAAAGTTTAGCTTTCATCTGGAAAAAGCCCACCAGGGCCTATGTGAGGCTTATGCCTGATCCTTCTGGGTTGCTGGGCCCGTCTGACCCAGAGGCCTATTCCTGTGTCTTTCCTGCATGGCTCAAAGTTCTGAACAAGATGCTGAGCTCTTTTCCAAGCCCAGAGGGAGGAGTGGTCCAGCATGGTCCTGGTTTCTGTAACAAAGCACTCCCCCTAGGGCTCCTGGGGGCTGTGGGCATTTGAATAATAAGAATTCAGTATCCTTTGCCTCCCCGTCCTGAGGGACAGCCAGGACAGTGCCTGGTCTGCCGCCCCTCACTCCAGCAGTGCTTTGCTTAGTCCCCCAGAACCAAAGAAACCTAGCCTGTGATAAGGAGCATCACTCCTGTCTTTGACCTCAGTGCCAGGTGGGCTAGAGAGCCCTGATAGAACTTCATAGATATGATGTGAACTTGATTTGCCAAACTTCAGCTGGAGATAGAGGGACCATCTGGCAGTAGAGCCTGGGATAAGGCACTCCAGGAGTGGAGGGTCGCACGTTCTCTATTCACTGCTGCCTCTTGTGTCTGCCCTGAATATCCAGAGCAGAACTAGATAGAGCTGCCCAGATGCAGCGCATATCTTTAAAAGCTTCCTAATTGGTCTCTGGGTTTCCATTCCTGTTCCCTTCCCATCCTCAATGTTTCAAATGTAATTGTTACAAGCACACAACATGGGGCTTCCCTGATAGCCCATGACTCCTAGTAGAAAATCAGATACTGTCTAGCAGAGCCCTGACTCCAATAACCTCTGTCTCCAGAAACATCTGTCTCATGCCTTTATGCCACCTCGGTCATTCCCTGTGCACAGAACTCCAAAGCACCCTGGTGCCAAGGAGACAGGAGTAGCAGTGCTTAGTGTGGGCTGGGAGTGGCGTTTGGAAGGCTCAATCCCCTGTTTCCGACTGAGGAAGGTAAGATAGGAACTGCACCAGGCCTAGCTGTGATGCTCCTGCGAGTGGGGCTTTGTCAAGAGAAGGTGACTATATCTGCTCACACCTGGCACTGAGGGTGCTGTTACGCATTTTCCATGCATGAGCTCATTTGGTCCTCATGGTAGTCACATGGGAGGCACTGTCCTCTTACAAGTGAGGACACGGAAGCCTAGAGGAGTCATTTACCTAAGCTTATGTGGCTGGGAAGTGGTAGAGCCAAGACTGACTTTCAGGCTGTCCAGACCTAGGGTGTATGCTTCTTCCCCAATGTCTTATGAGAACTCAAACACAGAGCCCAGTTGGCAGACTCTGAACACCCATCTCTTAACATCTCGCAAAGCTTGTCACTTTATACCCCGTCACCCATATATTGGTGGGTCACCCATATATAGAGGTGGGGTTTCACCAGGCTGGTCACATTTCAAAATAAGTTGCAATCACCCTGTCTACTTTCCCTAAATACTTCAGCATACGTATTAACTGGAGTGCGAGATTTCAGTTTTATTTTTGGATGTAAAATTGACATGAGCTTATGCTTTGAACCACCACGCTCTACTGCTGTGCACAGGTAACAAGACAGACTAGACCATCCAATGGTTATTTTTTGAGTGTTCACTAAACTGTCACATACAAGAGGACTTGTGGTTATGAAGGTACGTGAAATTCCCTGCTACGGGATTTCACACCAGATGCAAAACTGAGCTGCAGCACCCAGTTGAGGAACATGGAGATACGGTGGAAGAACAAGCATGAGGCAATCCACACAGAAAAAATCAGGGAAGGCCTCATGGAGAAGGTGCTGGGTAGAGTTTTGAAGTAGACACAACTGGTCGGGAATGGCACGTCAGGTGGCGGGCACTGCAAAGGCAGGGAGATGTGAAGCGGGGTGGAGGCAGCCTGGGTTGGAACATAGAATGGGTATGGGGATGTTGGTTTTCTATTGCTGCAAAAAGTTACGACTACAGACTTGGCTCAAAACAACATGAACTTGGCCGGCGTGGTGGCTCACATCTGTAATCCCAGCACTTTAGGAGGCCGAGGTGGGCGGATTACCTGAGGTCAGGAGTTTGAGACCAGCCTGACCAACATGGTGAAACTCTGTCTCTACTAAAATACAAAAGTAGCCAGGCCTGGTGGCGTGCACCTGTAATCCCAGCTGCCAGGGAGGCTAATGCAGGAGAATTGCTTGAACCTGGGATGTGGAGGTTGCAGTGAGCCAAGATCGTGCCATTGAACTGCAGCCTGGGCAACAAAAGTGAAACTGTCTCAAAAAGAATAAAACCAAACTTATGGTTTTGGGGGTCAGAACTCTGAAATGGACCTCACTGGGCTAAGATGAAGGTGATGGCAGGGATCCCTTCTGGGGCCCCAGGGGAGGAATCTGTTTCCTTACCTTTTCCAGGTCTGAAACTTTCTGCGGTACTTGGTACTTGGTCCCCTTCTGTCTTCAAAGCCAGTGATGGCTGGTGGCATCCCATGCTGCATCACGCTGACATTGCTTTCTTTGTCATGTGTTTAGCCCTCTTCCATTATAAGGACCCTGGTAATTACACCTAGGGCTTACCTGGGTAACCCATGATCATCTCAAGATCTGAGTGCCTTTAATCATGTGAGGTATCATAAGCTTGGGTTCCCATCATCAGGCTGTGAACATCTTTGTGGGAGCCAGTATTCCACTGGCCATGGAGGGACTGGGTGGCAGGGACCCTCAGGGCTATGTGAGCTGGTCTTGTGCTGAGCCTTCTGGGAGGAGGCAGCTTTGGATGGACTTGACCTGGCAGAGAAAGGGCTGAGTGGCATGAGGAGAGAGGAATAGTCCAAGTCTTTCCTACGTGTCGGGCTTGGCACGGAGGAGATGCCCAGGATGAATCTGCAAAATGAACAAAGAATGAGGTGAGCCTGGCTGGCGGCCAGGTGGAGTGGGAGGGGGCAGCCAATGTTGAGCTGAGTGGAGATCTCCCAGGGAGTGAGCTGGGGACCACAGCAGGAGGGCGGGGGCCCTCCGCTTGTGAGGGTTAAGACAAGTCTATTACTGTTTCCTTGTCACTCTGTCACCCATCTAATGGCCATCGATAGTAGTTGAATGAGAATTGATGGGGAGATAGATTTAATTAACCCCAGTGTCAGCGGCTGCCGGGCCACCAGTTTGTGTGTTAATAGAGCCGCTGCCCGGCCTCTCCTGGGCTTTGGCTGGGAGCCCGAGGCCAGAGGAGTGATTCTGCTCAGTAGCAGAGGTGGCCTGGCGGAGGGAGGAAAAGCAGGAGCTTGTCTTGGGCCTCCGCTCTCCCACCCAAGACCTGGCAGCCACCTTGTTGGTCATGACTGGGCCACCTGGCTCTACTCTGTCGTCTGGAAATCTGAGCAGGGTGAGGAGGAGGACCCAGAGACTACTGTGCCTCCTTGGCCTGAAGACAAGCATCCTGCAGCTTCTACCTGTCATCCAAGTGCCCCACTGCAGCCGTGTTCTTGGTGGCCCCTGCTCAGTGCCTGGGGCTAGACCCCCAGCATAGCATGCATTCTCCATGCCTGGCTCTGCCTCTCCCTCTGTTTTTGTTGGTCCAGATGCCACCCATGCTCCCAGCATGCCCCTTGAGTACCAGCCCTCCTGTGCTACCCACCCTGTACCTTCACCTTATTTCTTGATGGGCTATTGACAGCTTCCCTGTGTGCTGACCTGACCCCTCAGCTGTGCAATCAACTAAGAGCATGACCATGCTGGCAGCGGTGCCAGGAGGCTGCCCCTGCTTTGGATACCCATCCTTTGGGTGACAGCAGGTCCCATCCTCCCATTCTATAAAATGGGAGTTTGCATAAGATGAGCCACCCCCAAGCAGGCAATGCTGCTGGCCCCCAGCTCCTGAGGCCCACTATCTGGGCTTCTCTGACTTTGTTTCTTGTGCAAGGTCCCTCGGCAATGACTGGTAATGAGGGGATGGGAGGGGGAACAACTCTTGTGTTCTTTGGGATGGTAAACTCTGTGAGCACAGGAATCCTATTGGCTTCACTGAGGACCATGTGCTCAGCACGTGGGAACTCCATATATGTTGAATGCACACTGTGATTGGGCTTGCCCCAGGGGCTGACCATGGAGAGTCTTGGGCCTCTTAAAGGTCTGGATCACAGCTGTGGCCTGGATGACACAGGCTCCCTTGGCAGGGAGACTCTATTTCTAACAATCTCACCTTTCCGCTTACTGTTCTGTCCCTCCATAGCTGTGCGACCTTGGGCAAGTCACTTTATCACCCTCTCAGGCTATGAGCACAAAGATAGTCTCTCCTGGGTGTGGCACAAGATTGAATGAGATGGTGAATGGGCCAGGCTCAGGATGTGTGCTTCAGTCTGTGTGAAGCCCCTGGAACTGGTATTCCCTACAATACCTGCCACCCACCTACTTTGGCATGGAAGGGGATGTTGGAATCCAGAGCCCACCCAGGCTCTGTCCTCCAAGGACCCCAGACCACTCCTGATGAGCAAGCATTGGCCTTCCCTGCGGCATCACAACAGGGAATAGCTGTGTGTGGACTGTGGCAGGTGCTTAAGAGCTACGGACTGATGCATACATCTCTTTGTCAATTCAGGCCTGGGCCAGGGCCCTGCTCTGTGAGTTGAGAGGTGTGCCTGTGGCTCCCACTGGCCACCCGCTTCCTAGGGTGTCTGGGCACTGGGGTGGGGGCCACACTGACTCTGAGGCAGGTGTGTGGCAGTGGCCACACGGCCCGCCAGCACCCAGTGTCTGTCTGGCAGCCTGCTTCTCTGCTTCACACCTCTGCTGCCTTTCATTTTCAGCTCTGATTGGTTTTCTTGTTTTAACACATATCCCAGGCCCTGTCTTTGACCCTGGTGATGGATTCAGCTGCTCCCTGGGACTCCAGCTGCCAAGCTCGTCTGGAGCTGCTGGGAGTGGGGAAGGGAGGGGCGGTGGTGGAAATTCCCCTCTATTCCAGGCTCAGTGGAGGTGGGGGATACTTTCTCCAGAGTCTGGAGGTGGCTTGTTGGCAGAGCAGTGGAGAGCAAGTTCCCTGGTGTGGAAGGATGGGGTTGGGGACAGTCAGGCTCTATCATGGGAAATGGATTTTCCCTCCCTGGTCCTCCAATTTCTCTTCCATACAAGAGGATGTGGTGTTTGTGGACTGCTCATCTCTAAGAGATGGAAAGTCGGTCCTCGAATGAATGGGATATTGATTTCTCTCCATGCCCCTGGGTGTGCCTGCTGCAAATATCTGCCTGCTGCCGCTGGGCCTCCGGAGAATGGGCCAAGCAACAGCACTACATGCCCTTGGAATGCAACTGGAGGGAGGCCCAGGGCTTGGGGGAGCAACAGGATGACCAGGGGCCACCTCCTCTGGACAGTTGGTGGGAGGTCAGGGTGTGCTTTGTGTGAGTAAAGGCCCTTCTGGATCTGCAGCCCTCAGAACAAAATGGAGCCCCCGTCCTGGTTCCTGCAGGCTGATGTAGGGTGGGGTTGTCCCAGGCCATCAGAGGTTTTGTGTGTCCAGTGCTCGATGGTGCTCTAGAGGCACAGATGTCTGGCTGGATGGCCTCCCTTCATACAGGTGCCTGTGCTCGGTCTCTGGGCCTGGAGACCAGGAGGTTGGTAAGCCTGGGAGGCGGGGCTTTTAATGCTTCATGTTCTCTTCCCACTCCTCTCCTGCTGCTTTGTGGTTGATTTTTTGTTTGTTTGTTTAAAAATGTATAACCAATACATTCTTATGGTAACAGATGAAATAATCCAATAATAAAAGGAGCAGTTGAGAAAATACCAAATTTGCTCTTAAACACACTGTGTGCACACACACACTGCTTGTA
The DNA here is from genome assembly GCA_004027715.1 of Plecturocebus donacophilus. NCBI lineage: Eukaryota > Metazoa > Chordata > Mammalia > Primates > Pitheciidae > Plecturocebus > Plecturocebus donacophilus. The sequence goes on along the minus strand of PVKP010005717.1, from coordinate 14,876 downwards.
TATTTGTTATGGATTGTGTGCATCCCTCCAAAATTCATACGCCGAAGCCCCAAGCCTCTGTGTGGTTGTATTTGAACATGGGGCCATCTACAAGCCGGGAAGAGAGTCCTCCCCAGAAACGGAATTTGCTGCTCCCTTGATCTTGGAATTCCCAGCCTCCACAATGGAGAAAATGAGTTTACTGTTTATACCATCTAGTCTGCAGTATTTCACTGGAGCAGCCTGAGCTAAGACCGTGTGTGTGTATATATAGATAAATCTAAATGGGAACATACTTTTTCCTGGAACTTGCTTTTATCAGGGCAATAGTACACTTGTAGGCATTAATAGGTTCTGATGCTTGTCTTCTAATGAAGACACACCCAGAGACAGGTGCTGTGACACACACACTCGGTTGTGTGCACACGTCTCGCAGCACCCGGGAGCACCCTCTCCTGTGCTTTCCTTATCTCCTGTACGGGACGCGTCTCTCCCACACTGCCTCCTTCAGGCTCCACCTGCGGTAATGACCCCACAGTAGGGGGAAGCGGGCAGCAGCCCGAGTGCTCTGCTTGTAACTGCCACCAGTTGTCAGTTTGGCCTTGGGCCAGCTCCTGCCCACCCTGGCCTGTGTTTCCATCTGTGAAGACCCTTCTGTGTCTGACAGCAATTCAACATGCACAGGTGTGTACTTTTGAGGGTGTTTCCCACAGGTGAGCTGGGCCAGCCCCGATCTTGGGGACAAGGACTGGCGTTGAAAGCTATATTACCACGCAGGGGCTTCGACAGAACTTCAGGCGAGTGCAGGGAACAGCTGGGCTCATGTCTGTCTGAGACCCTGCCTGATTTAGCACCGGCCCATGCTCAACCCTCCTCCCTTCTGCATGTGGGGCTGGGACTGGGTGGGGCCCGGGGACAGGGAGAAAATAATCTCAGAACTTGGTGTTCTAGGCCAATTCTCTTCCTTCTAGCCGCGGGGCTTCTGGAAAGCCTCTCTGAGCCTCATTTACTTCATCCTGAAAGTTGCAGCGAGGGTGACACATCATGCCCAGGTAGTTATTAAATGCCTTGTTAACTGCAAGGGGTTGTTTGGCTATTTGCTTCAGTTTAGAACCTCGATGGCAGCACCATGGTCTTGGGTGGGGCCCAGCTAGCTTTGTCTCCTCCCTGCTGTGGGTTCTCTGATAGAAACCATGATAATGGTCAGAGCCCCAAATGCTGAGTCCTCACATACACCAGGGACTAAGCTCAGGAGGAGGGGTGCCAGTGGGCTGCAGACAGGCTCCTGCATTCCGGGGCTTGAGGTCTGACCTAAGAGGCCAGATCTGTACCCTGAGTTGGCAGAGAACTGACACGTACAAGATGTGCTGTTCCAATGGTCCAGCCTTTAGAAACAAGGAGATGGAAGGGCTGCCAGGCCAAGGAGGCTTCTCGGAGCGCGGGGACACTGAGCTAGGGCTTGAGGGACAAACAGCACTTAGACACGGGGAAAGAAGCGGAGAGGGGACTCCTGGTAGAGTGGAGAGGCAAGTCTATCCCAGGCAGGCCTGGCGGTGGAGATGACAGGGCCTGCTTTTCATGCAGAGAGAAGAGAGGCTTGTCTCCTTAGGTCCTAAAACTGTGGGGTGCCTTGGGCTTTGAGGATGAAACCACAAACCGTTGGCTGTCCCCTGCTCCTCAGCAGGACTGTCCCTACCCCTCATGCAAAAGGCCCACCCCCTGTTCCCGGGCCCTGGTCCTTCAAGCCCTCGCCTCCAGGAAGCCGGTCTTCCTTTCCCTGCCCCCCTAGGGCACATGTGCAGATCCTAGCAGAATGTCTCAGTCCAAGTCAGTCGAAAATGGCTAAAGTGAATAATGAAATAGCAACAAAAGCATGTCATTTGAAAGATGAAAGTAAACACCAAGAGAAACAGCTACGAGCATTAGACATGGCTGCATCTGGGCAGCTGGACTGAGGGGTGGGGGTGAGGGGGAAGCGGGGAGGGGGCTCCCCCTGGTGTGGCACGGGAAAGGAGATTCTTATTAACTTCAACAGAAATACTTTTTAAACTTTCTGTTTAACCCAAATCCCTCCTATTAGGTGTGAAGGCCGTCTCTTGGTGTCCTTAGAACAAATTAGGGTGGCAATATTATGGCTTTGTTGGGGGTCCCTTGGAGACTCTCCCCTGGCTGACAGTGGGGAGAAGTCTCCACCCCTTGAACTTGGGGCCAACGGGGAAGAGTTGCCTTTGCTCTTCTAGGTCTCAATCCTGATCAGCACAAGTAAGGTGGAAGCCCAGAGCTTGAGAATCTCCTGGGATCTGCCCTGAGCCTAGCTGTGATGTGGGAGTGCTATGTGTGGTCTTCAGAGCCACGCCATGCCTGGCTTCAGCCTCAGTTCTCCAGCAGCCAGCTCATTCATCTTGGGCAAGGTATGTAACTGCTCAGTGCTGCCTTGGTTTCCCCATGGGGGAAGCAGATCTGCTCGGGGTTTCAGGAGGCATACACAAGATGCAGCCTATGGCACATGATAGACGCTGGCCACAGGTGAGCCATTTGCTCTCTGGATTTTGGAACTGCAGACATTTGTGAAATCCCAGGATACTCAGTGCTGCATATAGAAGGAATGGGAGGGATTTTTTATTTTGTGTGGAGGCAGCCAAGGTTCTGAAAAGCCTGAGGAGGGGAACCTGGAGAGTGGTCTTAGTCCCCACCACACTCCCTAGCAGACGGGTGGAGCCAGGGGCCCTGGGAAGTGACTTCAGAGCTGTGAGTGGACTTGGGGCTCACTGGACAGGGGAGAAGAGGGAGGATGGAAGGCGGGGAAGGAAGCAGGAAGCAGATGCCATGAAGGATGGAAATGAGCTGCTGAGCATGTGGCGGGAAGCGACTGTGAGGCAGGAAGCGGCTGGAGGGTGTGTGCTGAGGCCTGTTCAGTGCAGGGCCAGAGCTGGCTGGGCAGACACAGCCTTCCCGGCTGCCCAGATCTCAAACTATGCCCGAGGCTGGGATGGGGACTGGGCAGCAGCTGCGCCGGAGCCCGAGGAGCGGTGTGGGCAGGCGCGGGTGTGTGCTGTGGGGGCTGCTGTGACAAGTTCTGAAGGTTACAGAGCACCCTGGGGACCCGTGGCCTGGGGGTGTCACATGACGTGAGTGGCCTCCAGCCACAGAAAGGGGTGCTTGCAGGGACAGAGATGAGTTTCCTTCAGAAGTCAGCTGCCCTCCTGGCCAGTTTCCAAGGCCTGCTTAGTCTAGAGCTCAGAAGACAGGTGCCGGGGGCTTCTCTGTGACCGGGCCAGGACCAGACCCCCAAATGTCTTTGGGACTCCCAAAGTGGGCAAGGAGGAAAGAATGTGTCTGAGAAGCACAAGGTGTGTAGGGCGAGGAGGGGGTCCAGGATTTCTACATAGGAGGGTCCGAGGACAGCAGCTCACCCCAGGGCTGGTAGATGCTTGTCTTGAAGCTGTACTTGTATATTCATTTGGGGGGACTTGGGGGCCTGATGGAGATTGAAGGAGATGATGGAGCCCACTAGAGGGAAAGGGCTTTTATATATGTCCTCAGTGCTTGGGTGGGTGCTGGCTATCAAATCTCTGGAGTTTGGCAAAACCTAACGCTTCTCCCTGCTCAGGGGTTAGGAGGGAGCCTGGCTGGTGGGACCGGGTCACTCCTCCCATGCTGCCCTACCCTTCGGGGCTGGCCCCACCTGAGGGGGAGGGAAAGGAGAGGCTGCATGGAGGTGGGAAGAGGTGGCTCTGTGCTGGGACTAAGAACATTTTGCCACCCACTTGCTGTGTGACCTTGGGTTTGCCAGCATCCCTCCACACCCCACCGTGGGCCTCCACTTCTCAGACTGTAACATGAAGGCAGGTACGCTTAAAGACCTCCAGGAACTCTGCCAGTCCATGTCCAGCCCAGAGTGGGGTACCAGAAGGGACAAGGCAGGCCCAGGGCATGATTGGCAGCTGCCCACCTTGCAGGCATCAGGAAGTAGGCAGGGGCAGGAGCCATCTGTGGGCTCATCTGAGCAGGCACCTGCTCTTCCCGGAGTCCCTGGGAGAGCTAGGTGACTTTGAACATGAATCTCAGAATCATGGACTCAAAATCAATAGCAGAGTGATCTGCTTCAGCCTTGTACCCAGGGCAGAAGCTGGCCAGGCAGCTTCCGGCCTGGGTGTGGACCTTGTAACTCTTAGGCAGCCTGCGGCTTAGAAAGTTCTTTGCTATGAGCCTCAGCTTCACTTCGATAATTGTATCAGCTGGGTCTCATGTAGTCAGCTGCAGCCGGCAGGCACCCATCTGATCTCTGTCCTCAGGCCAGCCCTGCCATGGCTAGTATCAATGTCACGTCCCCTGGAGTCCTCTCCAGGTGAACGTCAGGCTTTTCCTCATGATGAGAGTGGGATGGAGCCAAGTGGAACCAATCCCTCGTGGGCCCAAAGACTTTTCCTCGGCAACCAGGCACATCTTCAATTGGCATGTGTTTTTCTGCATAAATTACTGCTTTTAACTCGTTTTCTCACCCAAGCTCTGCTTATTCACATTCTTTCCCCCAGAAAAGTGCAGGATTTTACATTTACCCTTCTTAACCCTGTTTCAAGCTGTTGATTTTTTTTTATATCTTGATTCCAGCCTGACACTGTATTAGCTTTTTCCCTCCCAGCCTTGCGTTCTCTGTAAATCTAATAAGTGGCCTTCTGTGCCTCTATTCAAGCCACTGATAAAGACTTTAAATAAGACCTGGTCAAGTTCATAGAGAGCCCTGTCGTCTCTAGAGAACCCTCCAATTTGATATTGATTCATTCATTAGGTCTCTTTGGACATGGTTGTTCGACCAGCTATGGATCTGGCTAACATCCTTGTCCACAGAAAAATCTTGAAAGACTTTATCAAATGCCCTACTGAAACCCAGATGTCCTGGGTCTATAGCAATCTTCTGATGTATGTGTCCAGTGGCCTTAACAAAAATGGGGACTGAGTGGGTTTGGCATGACTTCCTCCTGGTGGCCACATGCCCTTTGATCATTTTTCCTGAACTACCAGCTTAGTGATCAGTTCTACAGTTTTACTCAGAACTAGCATAAAACTAATTTGCCTGACATTTCTGGAATGTATCTTCCTCTTTTTTAGAAAGCTAGGACATTTATTGACCTCCTTTTCCCTCTTCTGTTTTCCATGTTTTTTCAAGGATTGTTGTTTCAGGTTCTGCAAACATGTCTGCTAGTTCTTCCAAAAGCTTCAAAGATAGCTTATTCATACTAAGAAGCAAACTTGTTTAAAGCAGCTAGCTGTCTGGCAAACATAAAGAAAAAAAACATTGTGTTTGGCTCCATAAACAACTTTAAACACATCGATGGAAAAAATGCCTCTTCAAAATAAAATGCTTATAAAAAACGTTTGCCTCAGATATGACAAGGGATTAATTTTTGTATCATACAAACAGATCTTAAAAATTGGCCCACGCGGTGGCTCATGACTATAATTCCATTACTTTGGGAGGCTGAGGCAGGTGGATCATCTGAGGCCAGGAGTTGGAGACCACCTTAGCCAACATAGTGAAATCCCATCTCTACTAAAATACAAAAAAAGTAGCCAGGCGTGGTGGTGCATGCCTGTAATCCCAGCTACTCAGGAGACTGAAACAGAAACATTGCTTGAACCCGGGAGGTGGAAATTGCAGTGAGCCGAGATCACGCCACTGCACTCCAGCCTGGGAAACAAAGCAACACTCCATCACACACACACACACACACACACACACACACACACACACACACAATCATTAAAAAAAAGATATACAACCCATGGAAAATGGATAAAGGATATGAATAGAAATACAAAAGGCCAATAAACATATGAAAATATACTCAATATTTCATGATGAATGCAAAGCAACAATGAAATCAAATCTGTATATCATCAGATTAGCAAAAATTAAAATTTGACAAAACCTAATGCTGGCAAGGCTGTGGAGACATGAGCACTTGCCTCTGTGGTTGTTGAACGTGTCAACTGCTATAACCTATTTGAAGTGTAGTTTAATAATATTTATCAAAAATTTAAATGCCTATGCCTTTGCCTTTAGGGATTTGATCACATAACACAAATATATATGTACTAGGATATTCATTGCATGATTGAGACAGCATTAGAAAAGCATTAAAGATTAATCACTAGGTGGCTGGTCACATTGGCTTACCTGTAAACTGAACTAGTGTTAGCCACTGGAAAGAATGAAATAGACTTACCTGCACTTATGTGAAAAGAGCTCTGACACATTTGGTGGAAAAAAGCTACAAAACAGCCTGGCATTATGGCTCTGTGTGTGTGTGTGTCTGTGTGCGCGCGCATGCTATGAATTTATAAAAATATATATCTTGAAAGATATAAGAAATGCAAATACCTCTGAAGAATAGGACTGGGGTTTGGGGAGGGGAAATTTTTGATTATTTAAAAATATCTTTGCATATGGCTTTGATTTCTTTAATCAAATGCATGCATTTGTTTCATTTTAAAAAAGTTGCTGCCTTGTCTCTTGTCCTCCCCACCCAACAGGTTCTTCCTGCCTGCTGCACAGACAAAATCACCTCACTGAGACCATGGCATCGTGGGCAGGAAGCAGTTTAATTGATGTGAGGCTGATCACACCATGCAGAAGAAGGAGTTATCACTGAAATCAGTATCTCGGAAGGCTCAGAGGTTAGGGGTCTTTCAAAGATAACTTGGTGGGCAGGGGGCTAGGGTAGGGGTCATGCTTATTTGTTAGGTTGGAGATAAAATCATAGGGAATTGAAGCTGTTCTCTTATGGATGATCATTTCTTGGATGGGGCCACAAGACTGGTTGCTAGGTGGGGCCATCTGGTTGCTGGAAACATAAAAACCCAAAAAAGTCATTTCAAAAGGCCAATCGTAGGTTTCACAATAGTGATGTTATCTGCAGGAGTAACTGGGAAGTTGCAGATCTTATGACCTCTGGAGTAATGGCTGGGAGTTACTTAGAAGTCAAGCTCCTCTCATTTTCCTAACCTGTTGGCCTTTCATTAGTTTTGCAAGAACGATTTAGTTTTGGGGAAGGGCTATTGTTTAAACTATAAATGAAACTTCTCCCAGAATTAACTTAGCCAATGCCCAGAAATGAGCAAAGACAGCCAACCTGTGAGGCTAGAAGCAAAATGGAGTCAGCCATGTCAGATTTTTCTTACTGTCATAGTTTTATAAAGGCTAAGGTCTCAAACCATAATCTACATTTTAGAACCTCTCCTTTTCTTCCTTGATAGCAGCTGTGTTCCTAGGTCAGAATCAGAGCCCAGGAAGAGGGACCATATCCATCTTTGCTCTGAACATGTTCATCTCGGTCTTCCTGAAGTCCAGGAGATCTTTATTCAGCACAATCCCACTGGGCCCCAGGGTACTAGGGAGCCACAGCAGGGAATCAGACAGGAAGCCGACCCTCAAAGGGTGTAAATCCCACCAGGAGTGATGTATATGCTGATGAATTGTAATACAGATTATTTAAGCCATCATGTGTCCAAAGTAAAGCCTCAACACATCCTTGACTGTCCTCGCACATATTTAAGTCTTTCAGGAGGTGGAGAGGCAAGGAAAATGTATCTTCTGGCCAGTTTTCCCCATCCCACTCCTAATCTGATTATAATGCTATGGAGATAGCGTTGGAAAGAAAAGGGTGTTCTAATTCTGTTTCTTGGGAAACCTCGGGGTACAAAGGGAGAATGATCGATAAGGACATGATTGTTCCACTTCAGTTGGGGGTTAGAAAACAGAGTCCTTAAACGCTCTCTGAGCTTGGGAGACTCCCGTGTGTGTATGTGTCTGTGTGTGTGTGTGTGCGTGTGTATACACGAGTGTGCACATGAGCACACATACCTGTGCACACAGGGAAGCCGAATGTGAGAACGAGGGGGGAAATTCTGTGCTTTCATGAAGCAGCGAGTGTAGGGGGTGGTGGAGGAATGTAAAGGGGCAGTTTGGGGTCCCCTCCCCCACTAGAATCAAAATTGCAGTAACTGCGGATTAAGTGCTGCTGACCCCAGGAGACAAGCCGGTCTGTTTCCAAGGGAACGACATGTCTCAATCAAGGACCCTGAAAAGGCGGGTGAGCCAGGATGGAGCAGCCCTTCAGCCCTCCTGGAGCAGCTGTCCCCATCACAGAGCCCGCAGCCCTGCTGCTCCAGCCTGCTCAGAACCCTGGGCAGGTCACCTCATCCCTCCTGGCTGAACTTTCACTGGCAGGGGTGCTAGGTGCAGCTGGAGTCTCTTAGGCTGTGTCCTAGCAGAAATGGGCAGGTGACTGGGAACTTGGCTACCCCCATTCCCCTAGGTCTCTAAACAGCCTTGGGATAGTTTCTTGGGCTCTCTGGGTGTGGCTCCTCCATCTCCACAATAAAAGCACTGGACAAAGAGCCTCTAAGGATCGTGATAGCTCTCTGACCACCTCTGAAAGCACCCCCATCTCCTATCATGTCTAGCCCTCCTGGCCCAAAGTGTGATGGGGATGGAGGGCCCAGGGAAACCATCCCCCCTTGCCAGTCTGCCCCTACCAAAGAGCTCCAGCTGTGCCACCATCCCCAGGAGAGTGGAGCCACTCGTCATCTTTAGGGAGTGAGGAGGACCCTCCAAGGCCAGCAGTGCTTTCTCAGCAGCTTCAAGCAAGAGCAGAGATGGGAACAGAAGGGTCAGGAGGGCTTAGAGCTGAAGGACAGGTGAGAAGGACCTCCACAGCCCCCAGTCCTTTCGTGGGGCCTCTGGAAAGTCACGAGCACAGCCCAGCTCCCGTCCAGGATCTGCTGGCCAGGGACCTGCCCATCTGCCACGGGACCTAGTGTAAAGCAGCCCGTATTCTGATTTGCAGTGTCAGACATGGCGGCGCCAGGGAGTGGACAGAGCCGTGGGAGCCAGGCAGCTGGTTTCACATCCCAGCTTTTCCTCTTACTGCTGGGGTGACTTGGGGCAACCACCCTGCACCTCATCCTCCACAGCACTCATGTCATAGAGTTATTATGAGGATTCGATGAGATGGATAAGTAAAATACCCAGCAGAATGCCTAGCACATGGTAAGAATCTGCAAATGGCAGATTTTTTCTATGAACATATATTTTTATAGATGATCCACGTTAACAGTTCTCAACCATGGCTTCACATTAGAATTATGAATGGAGCTTTTGAAATTCCCAGTATCATAACAGAGAGGGAAAGACGGCTGACCAGACAGCCAGATAGAGCAGCTGCCACTGAGGGGCTGAGACCCTGGCACACTAACAGATCTTCAGCGGGAAGGCACCGAGAGTGGATGGAGGGAAGACACACAAGCTGGCCTGAAGCGGAAGGAAGCTGGGAATGCTGCACGGGGCTACCACACACCAGGACTTGTTCTGACCCCCAGCGCCTCCAAAGGAGTGGAGGAGTTGAACTGACAAGGAGCAGCCTGCTCTCACCATGGGCCTCTGGAATCCCAGCAGGAGGAGACCCCTTGACCACAGACACTTGAGTTGGCAGGGAGAGCTGCTTAGAGAAGTGATAGGGACAGCAAGCCAGCTGATACGGAGCCCAGAGGATTTGATGTGGTAGCCTCTGTAGTGAAGCACGGCCACGGATCGTCATGACCCTAGGCTTGACTGCTCTGGTAGGATACTTTAGCCCAAGGGAAACTGTCGGGCCTGACATCTGCAGGACAGTCTTGTTCATCAGATAAGGCTGGTCAGCCCTGAGCACCCCTTGGTCTGCTGGCCTCTCCTGGGGCCCCAGCCTGGCTGCACCTGCTTCCAGGGCAGCCTCAGGTGCCCTGGGGGCCTACATCATAGCTTCTGTGCTGGTGGATGGTCCCTGACTGGCGGAAAGCTCCAGCAGGGCAGCCCCTATAGCCACACACGAGAACACAAGCTCCTTCCCCACACTGCAGTTTCCCCCAGGCCCATGGCAACCCTGACATTGATTTGCTGATGTATGTGTGTATGGGCATTGGTTTGCTGATGTATGTATGTATGTATGGGGAGGTTTGGCCTTCCTTGCCCTGCCAGCATGCCTGGGTGCATGCACCCTGCCCAGCCATTGCTACAGCAGGAGCGTAGTCTGCCCCCACTCCTCCTGCCAACTGCCATTGCACTCAGAGCCTTGGTGGGCACAGAGCCAGCCACCAGTGCCACACCCTTGCACCAACACTGCTGTGGGAGTGAAACTAGGCACAGGACAGTGGATCTTCCTCCATGCTGAGCAACCACCCTGCCAGCTGGCAAAAGGAATGTACAGACTTGCATCTGCCAGTGCCCTGCTCCCCATGTCAACACAACCACCAGTGTGATGATCACCAGCCAGCAGCCCCCCACCCCCACCCTGCCAACTGCATTGCCTCCACCACTGTGGTGAATGCACTCATGGAGCCAGGCACCCAGCACCTGCTAACACCCTACCACAGCTGATGAGCGCCCGCCCTGCTGCACTGCTGCCACTGCTGGCATGTACAAACAAGGATGGATTTTGCTGTCACTGCACTACAAAACACTTTGACACCACGCATCAGAGTGTAGTGACTAGTGATCTGAGAGCACCTCAGCCCCAACCCAGGGCAGTGGATCCTTAACCTTAAAGAGCTAGAGAACAAAGTTAGGGCCCGAAACAAGTCCCCCAGAGTCAGAGCACACACACTAGGAGTTGGGAGCTGAGCATTGTCCCTGCTAAAATCTTCCAGAAACAAAGCCAGTTGGCTGAATCCATCTTATACCATAATCAAATCCCCAAGGTCATCAAATAGGATAAAAGAAAATAAAAATATCCAAGGGCAGCAACTTTAAAGATTGAAGGAACATAAGCCCACACAGATAAGAAAGAACCAGCGTAAAACCCTGACAACTCAAAAAGCCAGAGTGCCACCTTTCCTCCAAACAACTGCACCATCACTCCAGCAAGGGTTCTGGGCTGGGCTGAGATGGCTGAAATGACAGAATTCAGAATATGGAGAGGAACGAAGATCATTGAGATGTAGGAGTATATTGAAACCCAATCCAAGGAAGCTAAGAATCAGAATAAAATGATATAGGAGGTAAAAGACAAAATAGCCAGTATAGAAAAGAACATAACTGACCTGATAGAGAGTAAAAACACAAGAATTTAATAATGCAATCACAAGTATTAATAGCAGAATAGGCCAAATGGAGGAAAGAATCTGAGCTTGAAGATGGTTTTCTGAAATAAGAGTCAGACCAGCATGGAGAAAAAAAGAATGAAAAAATAAAATCTGAAAAATCTAAGACTATGTAAAGAGACCAAATCTATGACTCATGGGTGTCCCTGAAAGAGATGGAGAAAGTGTAAGCAACTTGGAAAACGTATTTCAGGATATCATCTATGAGAACTTCCCCAACCTAGCTAGGGAGGCCAACATTCAAATTCAGGAAATGCAGAGAACCCTAGTAAGGTACTTCACAAGAAGACTATCCCTGAGACACATAATCATCAGATTCTCCAAGGTTGAAATGAAAGGAAAAAATGTTAAAGGCAGCTAGGGAGAAAGGTTAGGTTACCTACAAAGGGAAGCCCCTCAGATAGTGGACCTCTCAGCAGAAACCCTAAAAGCCAGAAGAGATTGGGGTCAATATTCAATATTCTTAAAGAAATTCCAACCCAGAATTTTATATCTGACCAAACTAAGCTGGATAAGCAAAGGAAAAATAAGATCCTTTTCAAACAAGCAAATGCTCTGAGAATTCATTACCACCAGAACTTACAAGACCTCCTGAAGGAAGCACTAAATATGGAAAGGAAAGATTGTTACCAGCCACTACAAAAACATATTTAAGTACACAGACAAGTGACACTATAAAGCAACCACACAAACAAATCTTCATAATAACCAGCTAACATAATGAAGACAGGATCAATCCATATATATCAATAGTAACTTGGAATGTAAATGGGCTAAATGCCCCCAATTAAAAGGCACAGAGTGGTAAGTTGGATAAAGAACCAAGACCCATTGTCTTGATTTATCTCACATGTAATGACAGCCATAGATTCAAAATAAAGGGATGGAGAAAAATCTACCAAGCAAATGGAAAACAGAAAAAACGAGGGATTGCAATCCTAATAGACAAAGTAAACTTTAAACCAACCAAGATTTAAAAAGACAAAGAATGGTAAAGGGTTCAGTTAAACAAGCAGACCTAACTATCCTAAACATACATGCACCCAACACAGGAGCAACTAGATTCATAAAGCAAGTTCTTAGAGACCTTCAAGTAGACTTAGACTCCCACATAATAATAGTGGGAGATTTCAACACCCCATTGAGAAATCATCAAGGCAGAAAATTAGCAAAGATATTTCAAGACACAAACTCAGCACTGGAGCAAATGGACCTGATAGATGGCTATAGAACTCTCAATCCCAAAATAACAGAATATACATTCTTTCCATCACCACATTGCACATACTCTAAAATAATCACATAATTGGAAATAAAACACTCCTCAGCAAATGTAGAAGAACTGAAATCATAATAACCAATCTCTCAGACTACAGCACAATCAAGTTAGCTATCAAGACTAAGAAATTCATTCATACCCATACAATTATGTAGAAATTGAATAACCTGCTCCTGAATGACTTTTGGGGTAATAATAAAATTAAGGCAGAAATCAAGTTCTTTGAAACTACTGAGAGCAAAGATATACCAGAATCCCTGAGGCACAGCTAAGGCAGTGTTCAGAGGAAAATTTATAGCACTAAATGCCCACATCAAAAAGTTAGATCTCAAATTAACAACCTAACATCACAACTAGAAGTACTAGAGAACCAAGAAAAAACCAACAATAAAGCCACCAGAAGACAAGAAATGACCAAAATCAGAGTTAAATTGAAGGAGATTGAGACAAAAAATTTATTTAAAAAGATTAACAAATCCAAGAGTTGGCTTTTTGAAAAAAAAAAATGGATAGACTACTAGGTATACTAATAAAAAACAAAGGAGGGAAGATTCAAATAAACACAATAAAAAATGACAAATGGGTATTAGCATAGGCCGCACAGAAATACAAATCATCATCAGAATACTATGAGCACCTTTATGCACATAAAGCAGAAAATCTAGAAGAAATGGATAAGTTCCCAGACATATACACCCTCCCAAGACTGAGCCAGGAAGAAATTGAATCCCTGAACAAACCAATAAAGAGCTCCAAAATCGAATCAGTGATAAATAGCCTGCCAACCGAAAAAATCCCAGGACCAGTTAGATTCACAGCTGAATTCTACCAGATGTACAAAGATCTGGTACCATTCCTGATAAAACTATTCAAAACAAATTAAGAAAGGACTCTTCCATAATTCATGTTATGAGGTCAGCATCATCCTGATACCAAGCTTGGCAGAGACACAAAAACTTCAGGCCAATATCCTTGAAGAATATCATTGCAAAAATTCTAAACAAAAAACTGAGAAACTGAATCCAGCACATCAAAAACCTGACCCACCATGATCAAACAGGCTTTATCCCTGGGATGCAAGATTGGTTCAACATACACAAATCAATAAATGTGATTCATCACATGAACAGAACTAAAGACAAAACTACACGATTATCTCAATAGATGCAGAACAGACTTTTGATAAAATTCAACACTCCTTCATGTTAAAAACTCTCAATAAACCCATATGACAAACCCATAGCCAATATCATCCTGAATGGGCAAAAGCTGGAATCATTCCCCTTGAAAACTGGCACAAAGCGAGGATGCCCTCTCTGACCATTCCTGTTAAACATAGTATTGGAAGTCCTGGCCAGAGCAATTAGGCAAAAGACAGAAATAAAGAGCATCCAAATAGGAAGAGAAGAAGTCAAACTATCCCTATTTGCAGACAACATGATCTCCATAGTCTCAGCCCAAAAGCTCCTTAAACTGACAACTTCAGCCAAGTCTCAGGATACAAAATCAATGTATAAAAATTACTAGCATTTCTATACACCAACCACAGTCAAGCAGAGCACCAAATCAGGAATGTACTCCCATTCACAATTGCCACAAAAAGAATAAGATACTTAGAATACAGCCAACTAGGGAGGTGAGAGATCTCTACAAAGAGAACTACAAACCACTGCACAAAGAAATCAGAGATCACACAAACAAATGGAAAAATATTTGATGCTCATGGATAGAAAGAATCAATATTGTTAAAATGGCAACAGTACCCAAAGCCATTTATAGATTCAATGCTATTCCTATTAAACTACCCATTCTTCATGGAACTAGAGAGAACTATTTTAAAATTCATATGGAACCAGAAGAACCTGAATAACCAAGGCAATCCTAAGCCAAAATAACAAAGCTGGAGGCATCGTGCTACCTGAATTCAAACCATACTACAGAGCTGCAATAAACAAAACAGCATGGTACTGGCATAAAAACAGATACATAGACCAATGAGACAGAATAGAGAGTTCAGAAATAAGACCACACACCTATAGCTATCTGATCTTTGACAAAGCTGACAAAAGCAATAGGGAAAAAACTCCACATTCAATAAATGGTTCTGTAACTGGCTAGCCATATACAGAAGATTGAAACTGGACCCCCTTCCTTGCACCATATACAAAATCATTTAAGATGGATTAAAGATTTAAATGTAAAACCCAAAACTATAAAACCCCTAGAAGACAACCTAGGCAATACCATTTTGGACATAGAAACGGGCAAAGCCCTTATGAAAAAGATGCCTAAAGCAATTGCAATAAAAGCAAAAATTGACAAATGGGATCTAACTTAAGGGCGTCTGCACAACAAAAGAAACTATCAACACAGTAAACAGACAACCTACAGAATGGGAGAAGATATTTGCAAACTATGCATCTGACAAAGGCCTAATGTCAGGCTCCTATAAGAAACTTACATTTACATGAAAACAAGCAAC